>PVJH01005521.1:86290-104413 GCA_004026705.1 Nesogale talazaci
GTTGTCTTCTGCATAGACAAATGAAACACGATGATTATGGGGTCTCTAAAGAAAACACCACCCCCTCCCCCCTCAATAAGATGGTCAAAAGGTAATTGGAACATTCACTTTCTGATGGTGATGCAATCTGCATACATGAGCTAGCTCTTGAGAGAAATTAAGTCAAAACTAGGAGGAACCTCCAGTCTACTTTTAGTCGATAGCTCCACTCCCTTTGATGCCATTCTACAGCCCATTTGGTTGTGCTCTTATACTCCCTCCATTTAATTATCCATGTAAAGCTACCAAATTTGTGTGTAGCAATGGCATTTGCTTCTCCACGTATATCACACTGAACAACTGTTTAAAACAGGGAAGGCTCCTCACTGCACAGGGCGTTGTCTTTGGTGACTGTGCCTAATCTCGAGTTAAACTTCATTTGGTGTTCAGTCATGATGGAATATGAAATCACTGATAGAATTGCTCACATTCTGCCAGATCTTGTCATCCTTAAATTTGTGTGGATGGAGTATGAGCTCAGGTCCATTTTAATGTTTTGTTTTTAATCATTTTATTGGGGGTTCATATAACTCATCACAATCCATACATCCATGTTTGTACATTTGTTGCTATCATCATTTTCAAAACATTTTCTTTCTACTTGAACCCTTGGTACCAGCTCCTCATTTTTTCTCTCTCTCCATCATAAACCCTTGGTAGTTTATAAATTATTAATATTTTTTCATGTCTTGCATTGGCCTATGACTCCCTTCACCCATTTTTCTCTTGTTCATCCTGCTGGGAGGGGATTATGTGTAGATCATTGTGATTGGTTCCCATTTTCTCCCCCACACCTTCCCTTTACCTCCTGCTATCGCTACTCTCATAATTTGTCCTGAGGGGTTTATCTATCCTGGATTTCCTGTGTTTTCAGCTCTTATCTGTACTCATGCATATGCTCTAGTCTAGTCGGATTTGTGAGATAGAATTGGGGTCATGATCGTAGATGGTGGGAGGGGGGCACATTAAAGAACCAGAGGAAAGTTGTATGTTTCTGGTTTTTTTTTTTTTTAATTTTTTGTTTTGTTTTCTTTTTTGGAGGGCATCACTGCCTCTTGTGGAGGTGGGCGCTTCCCAGTGCTGCTCCTGAGAGCCGCCACTGGATTTGAACCACCAAGCCCGCAGGCCACAGTACTGCACTCAACCACTTACGCCACCGGGGCTCAGTCCGGAAAGTTGTTTATTGGAGCTATACTGCACCCTGCCTGACTTGTCTCTTCCTCCTGACCCTTCTGTAAGGGGTTGTCAATTGTCTACAGATGGACTTTGGGTTTCTACCCCATAGTCCCAGTCATTCACATTGACATGATTTTTTGTTCTGGGTCTTTGATGGCTGGATAACTGATCCTAGTGACACCTCATGATCGATCACACATGCTCTGGTCCATTTTAAAGTTTCCCATGAGGAGAACCCTTGTCATCCAGGAAGGAAATACTACAGAACTGGCGTGTTGCCAGCCATTTGAAACCAGCAGCTGCTGCCTTGGATAAGAGGCTTTCTACTCCCCATTAGAGTCAGAAACCCACAGAGGCAGCTCTGCCTTCCCATAGAGGGTAATAGTGAGATGAGACCAGTTTCATGACCGGAAGTTGGAGGATTTTGAGTTTGACCATGTATGTCGTTTTTTTTTTTCCCTCCAGCCTCGGGAAAGAAATGAGTTGTCTACCTAATTTTCGTGGAGAAGGGAGCATTCAGTGTTATTGCTGTGCTTTCAAAGTGGTTTTTCCTTTTTGTTCCTCTTAAGGTTCTCTTTATCTGTTAGTGGTCTTATTGTGATAACTGTCAATCCAATTTTCAATCTGCTTTTCCTGGGATGTTTTGGTGTTCCTTGACTCTAAGACCTGATACCTGCAGTTTAGAAATAAACTGATAAGGGCTAGTCAGTAAGTTTTCTTTGAATTGATCTCGTCATTAGTTAATGTTTATTTTGTTTTGATAGACGTTAATCTTCCTGAAATGATCTTAAAATAACCAACATTCTATTTTTTGCAAGAAAAAAAAATCCAAGCAAATTGTTTATCTTCATGATTCCAGAATAAATGAAGTGTTTTTCACTCCAAAAATTCTGAGAACAAGATGATGATCATTACATACAAGGAGACGTCAGAAGCATCATAAAAAAAAACAATGTATTCTCATTTCCATCCATTTACTCATAAGCTTCTTGGAGCCCCCTGCAGAATCCTGTTAATGTAGGATAATTAGGCTACAATATTTGCAAAATGGATAGCTCTACCAGAGATTTACCATTTACTTGCCAGCCACTAATTTGAATCTTCTTCTGATATTTGGAGAGGACCCGCATGTTATGGGATTTGTGGGTGGCAAATATGATGCACTGGTTAGAAAGAGAACTGGCTGGGATGGGCTTCCTTCATCTCCCTTGCAGCTAAGGTATGAGGCAGGTTTTGTCAGTGACGATAACATGGGACAGACTGTTGTAGACACGGTGGAAATCAAGTGGATGGATCATCACAGGGGGACCCAGAGGGATTTTTCTCAGGTCAGCATTTTGATTTGAATATAGAAGCTTGGCCAGTTCTTCCAACCACCGTGGCAGCAATATTCTCACCAAGCCACTGTTATGATTTTAGGTATCACTTGTGGCTGCCTGGTCTTGAACCTGGCCCTCTTCTCTGCAGCCTCTAATATAATATAAAGTTGTGGTAATGGTAGCCTAAGGTGAGGTGCCCTGCTGATGCCGTGGTCACACACTAGGCGGGAACCACATGTTGGTGGGTCAAGCCCACCTTGAGAAAGACCTAGTGGTCTGCCTCAGGCAAGACTACAGATTCAGAAAACCTGGTGGGCAGTTCTATTGGCCATTGCCTCAGGACAGCCAAGGAAGGAACACAGCCCATGAGGCCATCGTTGGAGGGGATTAGTGGTTGGGATGCTTGTGAGCAAGCGCAGGCCTAGGCAGGGTGGGTTCCCCTAGAAACGGGGTCAGGAGCAGCTGGAGCTGACTCCAGGGCACCCTACAGTCACCACCCCTTACATTTTACAAGGAGTATACAGAAATCCTAATTTTCTTGGTGGAATTGTGAATATTAAGCAGACTTCCTGACATCTATAGTTTCTAAAACTCATTTTCTTCTGGGATGCCCCTGAGCTTGGGCATTAAGAACCTTCTTAGAATAACTCATGGGAGAGTGCCGGCAAAAGGGTGCAAAGGGGAACCACAGGGAGGCAGGGGGACACAGGATGCTGCTAAATTGCTGACTTCAATGAAATATGAAGCACCATGAAACCTTTCAGGAAAATCCATAAGTAAATCTCAGTTGAGGCATAAAGATCCCAAACCACCATTTGAAGTACTATCTGTAAAAAAAAATATTTGGAAATTAGCATGAAGATTAAGAACATGCAAGATTGTGTTGTGAGGTTGAAAAGATATAGGCTGGAAGAAAATACTTGCAAAACATCTCTGGCAAAGATCTAGTTTCTTGAATATATTTTAAAACTCACTAGTAAGAGGACAATTTAATTAGGAAATGGGCAAAAGATAGGAACAGACATTTCACTGAAGTTGATATGCAGATGGCAAGTCAGCACTTGAACAGATGTTCGGCATCATTAGCCATAAGAGAAGTGCAAATTAGAACCCCTATGAGCTTTCACTGCACACCTACAAGAATGAATGGCTAAAATGAAAAAAAAAGTGACAATACTAAATGCTGGTGAGACTGTGGAGAATGTGGATCGTGCATTCTTTGCTGGTGGAAAAGCAAAATGAGGCAGACACTCTAGAAAACAGCTTTTATTATTTTGAAGACAAACTTATATGCAACTATCCATTGACCCTGGGGTTGGATTTATGAGTATGAATCCCAGAGAAATGAAAATGTGATTTGTGATCACACATAAGACAACATAAGAATGGTCATCACCATCCCCTTACAGATGGGTCGCAGTGAGGAGACAAGCCAGTCAGGGCACCGTGTAGCAAAGATGAAATATGCAACTTTCCTCCAGTTCTTAAATGCTTCCTCCCCACCCCCCACTATCATGATCCCAGTTCTACCATACAAATCCAGCTAGACCAGGGGATGTACACCAGTACAAATAGCAACTGGAAGCATGGGGAATCCAGGACCAGTGGTGAGAGTGGCAATACGGGGAGGGTGGAGGGAAGGTGGAGTAGAAAGGAGGAATCAATTATAAGGATCTACATATAACCTCCTCCCTGAGGTACAAACAACAGGGAAGTGGGTTAAGGGACACATTGGACAGTGTACGATATGACAAAATAACAATAATTTATAAATCATCAAGGGTTCATGAAGGAGGGCCTATAGGAAGGGAAGGGAAATATGAGGAGCTGGAGCCAAAGGCTTAAGTAGAAAGAAAATGTTTTGAGAATGATGATGACAACAAATGTACAAATGTGGTTTGCAATACAAGAGATGTATGTACTGATTGAGATAAGAGTTGTATGAGCCCCCAATAAAATGAATTTTTAAAAAAATGGTCATCAAACCTTTAGGAGATCTTGCTTGACACCTAACACAGTGCCACCTTGACACAAGTTGTTATGTCTAAATCCATTGTTGCAGCCACTGTGTCAATCCAACTGTGTGGTAGTCTTCCTCTTGTTTGATGATCCCCCACTTTACCAAGCATGATGGCTCATCCCAGGGACTCATCTCTCCTGATAATATATCACAGGAAGTCTCTTCATCCTCACTTCTAAGGAGCATTGGTTTGTATTTCTTCCAAGATAGATTTGTTTGTTCTTCTGAGAGTCCTAGGTGTTCTCAATAATCTTCACCAACACCATAATCTTGCATAGTTTTTCTTATTTATTATTCAGTCTTCACAAGCACAAGAAGGAATGGAAACTACCATAGCTTGGGTCAGGCACACCCAAGTCTTTATACATGATCTAGATTGGTGAAGTTAGGAGAGCTAGTTACATTTTTATTGTCAACCTTCATGACTAAGTAATCCAAAAGAAAATCAGTGAATATTTGCTGATTATGTTTCACTGAATAGCAATTATGAAGAACACCATCTTCTTGTGCTTGGATCTGTTCTGGTGTATGTGTACTTTTGCGGCATTTATTGTCTAAGATAACTGGGTTTTCTTTTATTATAGCTGACGGATTTTATTTATTTTACTCTCAAAATGATGCATGGTGACAGGGTTTTTTTCTCAGTGAGTTCTAAAATCTGTAATTGCTTATAAATAAAACAGGACTTTTATTTAAATATTAAAGAGCTTTAAAGTAAATATAATGGAGATAATTTTTTAATCCCAATTGAGAAAGCTGTTTCTTAAATTTGGCAAGGTTAAGCCTTGCCTTGTCTTAAGTACAGAGAGTGCAGGTTTTGTTGCAACATACTCATTACTTGCTCACTCTTGCATTGTGAAGACATCATCAGTGCTCCTCATGGTGAAGTTGCAGTGGGGGGATCTCTCATGTGCAGAATCATACATGACAGATTTCCCCACAAAGTCCCCTAATTACTAGGAGCTAAGTGACTTGAACACACCCTTGACTCCCAAAAGAAGCCTTACAACACTGATCTGCCTTTGATTTTCAGCACTGAATGAGGCATCCTGGCAGTATTTTAGAAACCGTAATTCCTTACAAAGATATTAAGTTCAGCTGCATGTCAAGGAAATTTAATTTTGTATCTTCCTTAAAAAGATAGATTACCACTTGGCTACATTCCTACCAAAAAAGAAAAAAGAAGAAGATGATTAGCTATCTTAAGACTCAAGGTGATACTTAATCAGAGCTTCTCTTTAGATGCTAATAAAACTGCCCAGAATATAAAGAAGTAAAGTTCCAAATAAAACAACTAAGAGATTTCTTCACCCTTCCTTTTTCATTACCCAACTTTCACATGCATCTCCCTGAGTCCAGTCAAGCACACTCTAACCTTCCCTGTAGCATAGTGGCCGCGTTGTTGAATGCGATAGGTGGTTTGATTTCTGACTCTTGCTGCCATGGACTTATGTGTTCAAGAAACATGGAATCCTCAGCCCTTTCTCTATCAGGAGTTTCTTTTGTAACCAGTTATGTGGAGTTTTCTTTCATGTTGATGTATAATCCATCCTGTCTTTAATCTGACTTTAAAGCACTTAAAGTAAATGCTTTATATGGTCTTCACATTCAGAAAGCATCATTTCTTATGCATATTGTAGATTGTTAATGAATCTTCCTCCCATCATGATACCATGTTTTTCTTTAAGTAGTACAGATTTCTGTTTATTTGCTCACCATACAGAGAGAATAATACGGTAAAAGAATACAATTCATATGCATACCTTTTCTAATTTTAATATGCACACTTTTCTTGTCTATTTGGTCAACTGCCTCTTGATCTACATAGAGTTTTCACGTCAATGCAATGACATGTTCTGCAATTCCTATTTGCTACAATGCTGTCCATAATTTGTGAGGAGTCACATAAACCTTTGCATATTCTGTCTCAGCGAACACTGGTAAACATTTTCCTACTATTTTCTTTTTTCAGTCAAGAATCATATGACCTCAACAATTCATATGACGTCTTTCAGATCCTTTGGTGAACTTGGCTGAATTACTGGCAGTTCCAGTTGGTATGCTATTGCAACTGATTTTGAATTATTTTCTTATGTGTAGTAATATTGATATTTTCATATAGCTTCCATATTCTGTTGAATCACCTTTCTGAAATGGTCCTGAATATGGGTCTCTTCCAACTAATTGACCCAGTAATTGTCTTCTTCATTTCTTGGCATAAATTAATGAGCTAGCATTGATGTATTGAAACATTTCAGTTGCTATTCTCTCAATTCCTGAGAGTTTTATTACTGTTATGTCAATGCCTTCAGTGAAGTTGGGACTTTGTACCTCGGATCCACAGCTTTTGATCAGATGCTCTCTCTGGGAGCGATTGAACAGCAACCGCTTCCATCTTCCTTGGTGCTTCCTGTTTGGTTCACCATTTTCCCACTGGCTCGTTCAGTAGAACCAATTCTAAGCTTCATTTGTTTCCTTCAATGCTTTTTCAGCTTGAGAAATGGCAAGGGCACACTTCCCTGTAGAGTTTCTAGCTCCAGGTCTTCCTACATTTCATGATCATGCTTTACTTTGTCTTCTGACACGGTCCTTTGAAATCTGTTCAGTTATTTTACTTCATCACTTCTTCCTTCTGCTTTGGCTACTCTCTGTTCAGAAGCAAAGTTCAATTGAGTCAATTCTGAGACATGCATTTGGGTGTTTTCCGTTTGTTTCTCTCATTCTAATGACCTTTTGCTCTCCTTGGTGCAGACGTCCTGAGTGTTATCCCACAGCTCATTTGGTCTTTGGCCATTAATGTTCAATGTGTCAAATCTGTTCTTGAGATGTTGCCTAAATTTAGGTGAGAAACCCCATTATGATACATAAACTCTTATTTGCTTGTTCTTTAGCTTCAATTTGGATTTGCATAGGAGTAGGGTAGGGTGTGTTCCTCACGTGACACTGACCTTGGTCTGACTAATGATATTGAACTTCTCCATAGATTCTTTCTCCAGATGTTATTGATTTGATTCCTGTGTAGTTCATCTGGGGAGGGCCGCAGTACTCTCCTTGTTAGGTGTCATTCATTGAGTCCATTCCCACTCCTCTTGTCCCCAGAAGGAAACACTGCCTGCTCATGAGACAGCCCCACAATATCTCCTATGTGGGAACTCACTGTTGCAGATGCTATGCCAATCCTCTTCATTAGGGCATAGAGTCCTTGGATATAGTTGTCGTTTATTTTGTTGAAAATATTTTTTTCACTGAGTGAGTCACCAGTCTTATAACATTCTGCTGTGAGATTGCTCATATAATTTCTGTCACCAAGGCCAAATTTTCCAACTCTGGATACTTCCTTGTTTCCAACTTTCTAATTCCAGTCAGCTGAAATAATGGGTGCATGCTGATCACCTGTTTCATTAATCTCCAATGATAGAAGTTACTGAAAATCTTCAGTTTCCTCATTTTTTGGCACTAATGGCTACTGTGTAATAGGTAAATATATTAAAAGAGGAGGAACAATGAAGCAATGCCTTGCATTCAAACATGCATAGAATGTGCCCTGCACAAGGGACACAGGATGGATGTGATATGACCCAGTGTTAGACCAGTCAAGCCAAGCTCAAAAAGAACAGCCAAGAAAGTATTGCTAAATCATCAAGTAAACGTACATTCTAAATGATGCAACCAAATTTTTGAGAATAAAGGTTGTTATTGTCTTTATTTGGTAGTCATTTTTGTAATTTCCACTTTTAACAATTGACTTTAGCAGAATCTGTGGGATCCTAATACAAAGACTGTAACAGGGACTATGAAGAAAGTTTTACAATGTTTATGTAAGAATGGAATTCAGAGACGAGATTTTCCATGACTTTTTTGAAGCCTACTTCTAGAAGCCCAAGTAAAGCATTATAATTGAATGTGGAAAGACATGGGAGTTGGAAAGCCAAAGGAAAAGAATATTCTTCATGTTGGAAGAAAAAAAGAAAAGAAAGCAAATTAAGCCTAGAATTGTAAATTGATGGATCCTGCAGCCAGGGGATGGTTTATGTCTCATCTAAATTGTGTTATTCAGACTCTAACTTTTACAAAATATTAAGTACTGTTTTGAAAATTCTGCAAGAAAGCACTAAATTTAGCTTTGCTAACAGCAAAACATTTTATAAAAAAGCTAGTTCATTTAGTTTTCTGAAGGCCCAGGTTTTGACTTAAAGGCTATCTAATTAAAGTAAATTGAGCTGGGCAATGCTATTTTTAGGTGCACTTCTTAAAATATTTGTCTGTTTCAGTTGCTATTTGGATGACTGATTATGTACATATTTATTTTTAACATTTTTTGTGATATTTTGAACCGCATATAAATTCGCACCAGTAGTGCTTTTTTTTTTTTTTCCAGCAAGTTGACTTTTCCACAAAGAATTACAAAAGCACTTTTTCTAGGAGGGGGTTTCAGAATGTGCATGGGAAATGAAATTGAAAGACAAATGGGCTTTCCCGTGGACTCTTTCAGTCCCTCTTGTCCACCCCCAACGCCATCTTTGTGTCCTTTCCCCAGTTTGAAACGCACTCTTACAGGGAGTTTTCCATCTGCATGGCACCAGTGTTCAGTGTACAGAGTGGGCTTTGTCTTCATTTCCTACAGAAGGACCATCCCCTTGAATGAGTTACCCACACAGGTGTCCTTTGCATGTATTATCAGAAAACCTCTCTGAAGAACTGTGTGCATTTTCATGGCAATTCATTTCACTTGCACCACCTGTTAGAGCTCTGTGTACTTGTACTTCAGAACTTCTAGTAACTGAGCCAGGGCTAAGTCATCTTTGTGGTAAGAGTCGGGGTGTAGTTGTGAGCCCATCTAACTCACAGCGATCTCCCAGGAGGAGGGCGCACTGCCTGAAGCTGTCCTCTTCACAGTCCAAGTCCAGGCTTTCCTTTGACCCACCCACATTGTGGTGAACTGCCTTTGACACGTACCAGCGCCTTGCCTTATACCATGTTTCCTACACCATCAATGTCTCTTCTAGAACACGGAAGTGTGCATTGTGTGTCTGTACTCCTTGTATATGTGTGAGTTTTCTCAGTGGTAGTTTCCAAGCTTTTTTGAAACAATTAAAAGCTGTTTTAAGGAGAAATAAACTACTGCTCCAATCATAATGTAGAGTGGGAAATGAATTGCTCTTTATCTCTGAATGTGCCCACTTAACAAATGGGATAAGCTATTGATTGCTGGAAACACTGATAAATTGACCACTTTAATCTAATGAAATTTCCTTCTTTAACAAAAGAAGTAGGAAAAAATCTTCTATATGTGGGGAAGTAGGCACAGCTTCTGGTAAAACTCTGTGCCTCTTTCATCTCTTAATTATCCAAACTGATAGAGGGACAATTGCAACTATTAGTTCTTTATTGTGTTGAAAGGTCTAAGATTAACTTGATTAACAGGGAGAAAAGAAAAAGCCCAACATGTACCTAAAGCCTTTGATTGCTTCCATCTATAGTCTTCTCTTTTCTAACACCCACATGTAGAATATTCCTAAGCCTCCTCCTCAGGCAAGGTGTTCATGACACAGGAAGATGATCCTTATGGGTTGATTCAGATATGTAAGGCACAGCATCATTATTTTGACTTTTACATAATTTTGTGAGCAAAGATGTATTCTCTTTAAAATATGTAAGTTCTACTTTCTTTTATTTTTTCTTTTTAAAATCATTTTATTGGGGACTCTCACAGCTCTTATCACAAACCATCCATCCATCCATTGTGGCAAGCACATTTGTATATTTGTTGCCATCCTCATTCTCATGACATATTTTTTTCAATTATAAAAATGAGATGCAGAATAACAGCTATAAAGGCATGAGGTTCATCCATCATTTCTCTGCCTCCTAATGAGCAGAAAAAAATAACTCATTACTCAATTTTTGCATGCATTCTCCCCTCCCCCGCACACACAAACTTTTTCTTGGCTCAAGTGGTATACAAAAAGATTTTTATGATTTATCAAAATAGCAGAGATTTTGTGCATAGTTTCAAAATTTGGTTCAAAATAGGTTATGAAGGTTTCCTAAGGTGCCCAGGTGATTTGGTGTTTACGCATTGGGCTCCTCACTACAAGGTCAGCTGTTCTGTGTAAGAAAACCAGTCTTTATTCTCTGATAAAGAGTTGCAGACTTGAAAACCCTTAGGGGTGTTTTACCTTTTTCTATGGACTATTTTGAGTCCAGGTTTTCTAAGTCAATTTTTCTTTGCTCAATCAGCCTAAGATTTCCTATGACAAGCCTGTCATCTAAAAAAACCAGGGGTCTCACTGACTCTGAGCAGAGAGGAATTACCACCATCTGCCAGAGTTCATATCAGGTGGCCCGTGTATTGCTGGGATGCTGCTGGAAACTATGGTGCCAGTGGCTGCGATACCAGCAGGGCCACCCAGGAAGGATGAGTGCCTTATGAGATTCAAGAGGAAGAAAAGCCTGGTGATCTACTCTTGAGAACCCAATGGCCCACAGGATCTTTTCTGAGAGACAGAATTGCTTTTTTGGGACCCATCGTCAGGAGGAACGGGTCCCTGGAGGAAGGATAGCACCTCCGTTTCCCAGTGCTGCTGTAACAGAAGTGGCTCTTCCAGTAATGGCTTTAGCCAACAGGAATGCATTTCCTCACAATTTGGAAGATCAAAGTCTACAGTCAGAATGCCAGCTCTAAGGAAAGGCTTTCGCCCTTTAAGCCCCAAAGCAGAGACCACATGTGTCTTCAAGCTTCTGCTACTTGGTTCTGTGGGGATCTCTGTATGTTTTGGCATCTATCTTCTGGCATCCCTTTCTTAGCATGGCAAAGTGATTTAATCACTTTTAGATGTCAGAAGAGATTCACTCAAGATAGACCCCAAATTAAACCTACCTTTGTAATGTCCCAATGATAGCCCATTCCCATATGGAACTGTAGCCATGGGCATCAGAAACAAATAGACAAAACAGCTCAAAATCAAACCCAATGCTATTGTGTTGATGTCGTACCTCTTCAAAGGAGTAGAAACCCCTCTCTGTCTCTCAAGGAGTAGCTGGTGGTTTCCAACTGCTGACCTAGTAGTTAGAGGCCCTAAGGTAAACACTTCTCCACCAGCGCTCCCGGAATTTACAACTTATATTTTGTAGGGACATAATCCACTCCTTAACCCACATCAAGTTTGATCAAGTGTAGGGCCAGTGAAAGAGAGGAAAACCCTTCCTAAGCTGGATCGTGACAATGGCTGCACCTGGATTCATTTAACACCAGGATTGGGATGTGGGTGAAGGATGAGCTAGTGTTTCAATTGCAGTAAGACTAGAAGGCCAACCCCCGTGGTTATGTGGGAGTCCCCACAGCTGACGAGCTCAACTCCAAAAAACAAGTTGCTAGAGTCAGTTTTTGAAAAGAGTGTTGGTTGGCTCCAGCTTGGTAAAGCAATGTTTTCAGATTTTCACAGCAAAGCCTTTGCTAGATGCCGAGCACTTGGGTCTGACCCACACAGACCCTGTGTGTCATAGAACCAAACACAGTCTGGTCTCTCCTCTGCTCACAGATTCCCCCACGTTGGACCTCAGTGTTGCAGGCACCATGTCAATCCAACTTGCTGCAGATCTTTCTTCTTTTGCTGCCCTTCGGATTCAGCAAGTCTGATCTGCCCCCACTCATCACCAGCAACGGGGTAGAGCAGAACTACTTCCTGTGTCTTTTTGAGACCGGAACTCTAAATTAGCGGTTCTCAGCCAGTGGATCACGACCCCTTTTGGGGTCAAATGACCCTTTCGCAGGTGTCGTCCAATTCGTAACAGTAGCAAAATTACAGTGATGAAGTAGCAATGAAATAATTTCATGATTTGAGTGGTCACCATAACATGAGGAACTGTTTAAAGGGCCACAGCATTAAGACAGTCGAGAACCACTGCTCTAAAGCAACGGAGAGCTCTTGCTCCAACTCAGCCCAATGCGTAACCACAGCGCTACCTAGCATGTGTTCAAAGCATACATGTTTTCGGGGTCATGTTCAAAAAGTAGAGAACGTCTTCCTCGAAGAAAACAGCATGTTCTTCAAAGTCTCAATCACTACAAACAAATTTTGAAATGTTTCCTTAAGACACTCTTATGAGTGTTGTTAGAGACCCTAGTGGTCTAATAGAGAGTGTTGGGGTTCTGTCCTCTCTGTCAGCAGTTTGAAACCACCAGCTGCTCCTTAGGAGAAAGACAAGGCTTTGTACTCCCTTAAAAAGCTGCAGTCTCATAATCGCCCAGGGACAGTTTCCCAAGTGGGAATTGACTGGCTGGCAGCGAGACGCAGGTTGTTCATGGATTCAAGAAGCGAACGGCCTGCTCCCAGGAGCTCTCAATTAAAGAGGAAAAGACGTTTGTTATGAAGTGTTATCCAGTGTCATTAAACTGCCGTATTAAGGTTGAGGGCATGCTTGCTTGCCTCCAAAGCCTGGCAGTTTGATTGTTTGTGTGGCTTGGATGATTGCCAAGTACACGACTGTCATGTACTTAGCCATGTGTGACAACCATGGTGGAAATGCCATCCTAGACCTGGTTCCCTATCCCACTGACCATATCTAAACAGCTGCTTTGGTGATGTGCAAGGGGTTGGGATCTATTTATGACTGTGCATTAACTTTTATATTCCAGATGGACCCCTGCGCTTCCTGGAGGTGTGTGTGGTGCTAGCACTCCCTGTGTTAAAGGCAGGTGGCCTGGCCACAGCATCTGCATGAGCAGCCGCTGTTGGTGGGGTCTCTAATACACCTATTCTAAACCAGGCTTGATTTTTTTCTCTTTTTGCTCTGTCACTTCCTTCTTTCTGATACTCTTCTACAGGGAGGACATGAAGCATAAGTGTTTGGAGTTTGGAAAAGCTCTTGCTGAGACTTTTTGCGGGAACCACCAGGACAATGGGATCGAGGTGCCATCATTGACATCAGGGGTCTTTTATCCCTGCCAGAGCTGCGTGCAAGCTCATGACAACATCATAACGAATGCATGGTCCCTGAAATTGGCAGCCTCCCCACCCCCAATAACCTAGACAGAGGCAAAAAGCACGCTTCGGTCCAAGTCAGCGGGAGGGAGGCTGCACTTGGAAATGTCAGGAGGCACGTGAGGCAGGCTTGCCAGGAAGAGTGGCATCCCGTCTCCTGACGCTGCGACCTTGACTCAGGTCCACGTGCATGATGGGAAGCATGCAGTCTCGACCCTCTGTGTCGTCTGCACTTGTGACAGAGCTCAGGGAAGCCCCGGGAAAGCCTTTGGAAAGACCTGGAAATAGCAAGTTTTACACACACACGCACACACACGCACACACATACATCTCCAAAAGCAGTGTTTCCATGTTTCTTTTCAGGGATGGATTCAGCACAAGGCATTTGAATGTCAAGAACATGGGCAAAAACAGGACAGGCGCTGTGAGATTTCCACCTTTTAGTGTGGGGGTTTTCATAAATCTTCCATGCACTTTTCACTCCTGATACTTTGATAGGCCCTCCCATTCTCCCAATGCATGGCCAATGTGGGAAGACTAGGCACCGATATTTGAGCTCCCAAAATAGCAGTATATATGTTCCCTCACGACTTTCCCGGAGGTATATCAGTTCCTGTTAAAAGCCAAAACACACACACACACACAAATCTGTATCCCAGCTAACCATTTCATATGTTACTCATATATTGCTCATATGTTGCTCCTTTTCTTTTGAAAGCTTCTCTCTTGGGGTTGAGTCTTTTCCTGGAGATCCTCTGGTGTTGCCCACTGTCTGATGACATTTATGGTTTCTGTAACAGTTTGAGTCTCTCAGCTAACCTCTGTCTTCTACATAATTTGCCTTTCATTCTTTGATTCCCATTATTTTTATTTAATATTACTAAATACACAGACTTTATCATTGACTATAAGAACTATTCAACATAGAGTCTTTTTTTTTAATGAAGAACTCCATGTACAATGGCGACCTTTTGTTGGGAAAAACAAGTGTGCATTGTCTAATGAAAACTTGCATAAATGCACACTGAACTGAATGAGGGGGCAGTGGATTTCAGCAGCTCCTAAAAGTGTTTCCCATTCCACTATTTGATTCTCAATAGGCTCATTAAGAAATTAGTTGACTGCTTTAAGCTTTTGAAGTTAGGATAGAAGGAAGACAGGCACTGAAATGAAATGTTTCCAGTTAATTCTCTATACTTTCCTATCCCTGGTACATTTTGATTCTTTCGTGATGCAGCTTGAATCCTCTAATTTGTTTTATTGTAATAACCAACAAAAGCCCACCCTCACATAAAAAGAAAATGAAGTTAGAGTAATTTTAGAATTAGTTGTCTTATGGAAATTGAAAAGGGTGGCCCTCATTCCAATAATTTTGGCAAAATAATGCTTAATTTTTGACCTGAAATTATGAGGTTGTTCTCTTCCTGTCCATTTGGGCAACAAGCTTTGTCGGAGACAATTCTCCCTCAAAGATCTCCCTTTGCCAGCCTTTTTGAAATGGTTTTGCAGTTGAAGACATTGGAAGAGGAGAACATAAATTTAGTAAAACACATTTTCCCAGAGCATACCTTACCATTCAATGTAACAAGAATGTATTTTGCACTCCCATTCTTTGTTGTTGTTGTTGTTGTTGTTGTATTTTGGGCATCACTGCCCTCTGGTGGCAGTGGGAGGCCCAGCCTTGCTCCCGGAGAGCTGATGCTGGATTTGAACTACCAAGCCAGTGGGCCACAGTCCTGCACTCAATCACTATGCCACCGGGGCTCAGCCCTGCACTCCCATTCTTAGAAGGAAAACACCTTGAAAGCCAGGACAAGATAGTGGTGATGGTGGTTGGTAGTTGTCCACAAGGGGGCTCTGGCTCACGTGGCCCCAAGCAAACAAAGCAAAACTTTGTCAGACTCTGTTCCAACTTCCTGATCATTAGCGACGTATTAAAGCTTAAATTCAGAGCACTAGGGTGTATGTATGGAAGGCCAGATTGTGCAGAGAGTGCCCTAAATCCATTTTTGTGTTTCCACATAGATTCAGTCTCCTTTGAATTCAAGACAAATACCATTGTCTTCAGGCATCAGATATTTGAAAATAGACTGTACCCACTATCCTAGTCAATCCAGAGAAGGGGTTTTCCTGGGTGTACCGTTGATAGAATTTGAGGACTAGGGTCCTCAGAGTCATAAGCCATATCCTGATGGCTTTGGTTAGAAGGCCCTATTCAAACCTGCAAGTGATCTCTCTGTAATTGTGAGGCTCCCTGCAGCTATCGTGGCTTTGTGATGGATTCCTTGGTTTTCCCTTATCTTTCTCAGACTTCTGGGACATCCTTATGGTTTTATGGTGATGAACTCCCTCATCTAGATGATCTGTCATTATCTTGTCTTTATCCCGGTTAAGATGGAATCGATGGGTCTGTGTCCATTATAGTAGAGGTTGAGGTCACTTCTCTCTGAGAGCAGGGTGTTAGGGTGGTGGTATGTAGGTATCATCAAACTGATGGTCGAGGTCATCACCATGTACAGCAGAAGGAAGTCCTGCAGCATGCGCACCTTCCTGTGATGTTGGAGACCATTGCTGCAGCCACAGTGTTGGTTCATTGACTTGAAGGTTTTTGTTGCTCACCCCCTGCTTTAACAGGCATAATATCCATTGTCAAGGAACCAGTCCTTCTGGGACTTGTCAGGGAGCTGAGATAAATTTGCATTTCTGAATCAGATATTTCTTATCCTTTGTTTCATTAGGATATTAATATTGAACAATGTAGGTAAAGACCTTTTTTGTCTTCTTCCTCTCCTCCCTCTCCCCCTTTTCACCCTATCTCCCCCTCTCCCCTCCTCCTCATTCAGTTTAAATATTAACATCCAGGAGGTGCCAAACACCCAGAAAAGTACTGATTCCAGACCTGTTCCATTGTGAAGAATGAAACATACACTGCCACACATGCACAGGCACACACACATGCACGTGACTACTGTGCCTCCAGGGCTCCTGCTGCACCACAGGGAGGTACAGTGAAGGGCTCTGAGAATATAGTTTGCTGGCTGGGAGGAGAGCAGAGTTCAGAAAACTACTTTGGAGGAAGGCATTTGAATTGGGCAGTGTCCTGGGGATGCACAGAGGGAAGGGATGAGAAGACCTTGAAGGACACGTGTCAGCATGGGACAGCCCTACATTATGCTCACCTCCCAGGCCAGAACCAGTCCTTTAGTATGATGATAATGATGGTCACACCCAAGTGTTTATTTAGAACATAGGTGTTTAATTAACCCTTTTCAGAGAAGGGCATTCCTCGGCACTACCTTGACGATGTGAACCTTTAGCATTCTGTACTGCAGGATGAAGTGCTCCTATCTCCCTTTGCAGCCCCCCCCCCTCAGTGCAGTGTCTTGGCTCTTTACAGGGTTAGAATTCTTATAGCCTTGTTGATCGTCTTCTTTAAAAAAATTCACTTTTATTGTTATTATTTTCCCCTTTGATTTGAGGAATATAACACAGAAAAGTCTATATGTACTATATGTAGTCACACAGCCAATCCCATCCAAATAATTGCCCAGTACCCCAGTACCTGCCGCTCCTTGTCTGTGGGCTTTGTTGTATACAAAGATAGGGACATAAGATCTTTTGTTTGTTTGTTTTTTCAACCCACTGCCAGCAATGTCTCCTGACGCCCAGTGGACCTATACGGGCTTCCCAGACTGTGGGTCCCTGCCTGCCATCCTCTCACTTCTACCCCATTGTGTCTTTCTGTTTTTTTTCCCCCTAATGTTCCTTAACTCCCTTTCCCTCCCCTTTAAGCCCCTCAGGCCATAACCGTCCAACTCTTTTGATATGAAAAACGTGTTTGTTTTCTTGATATTTTTCTTTTATAACAGCAGCCTCACACTGTAATTGCCTTTTTTTATCTTTAAGGAACCTGCGGCAAACATTTGATGCCTCCTTTTTTAATGATTGTGGGTATGTGTGCATATATGTGTGTGTCTTTTAAAATTGTTTATTTTCAGGTTGTGTTTGGTTTTTTTAAAACTGCTTTTATTTGTAAATATCCACTCTTGATGTGACTTTTCACTTTGTTTTCTTCCTGTCTCTGGAAAGCAGGGTCAATTAGCACAGTCCCAGAGGGACAGGCGCAGCATCCATCGGCTGTATCTTTCGTGTGATTTTTTTTATCGATACACATCTTGAAAGATTCTTAATTGACTTTTGGCAGATTTCTTCTCAACAAATAGAAATTCAAGTTTGCATAGCTGCTGGTCACCTGCTGCTTATCAGCAGGCAGGAAGCATTTGCTCCTCAAAGCAGGTACACTTACCGCAGTCCAGCCAGGTCCCATCGCTAGTAACCCTGGTTTCCAAGGGTGTAACTCTTCATAGAGTGGCGGGGGTGGGGGTGGGGGGGATGGCTGTTGACCTGCCAAACTTTCTGTTCCTAGCTCCCAGCTGCATCCACAGCACCACCAAGGACTGCAAGAGGAACAGACAAGTCTGTGTTGGCAGAAGGCCAGCCAGGATGTTCCTTCAAAGTCAGAGCAGGGAGATTTTTGCCTCCCGACCTTTGGCCATGTGATCAGGAGGGCTGGTTTGTGACAGTA
>PVJH01005522.1:0-37293 GCA_004026705.1 Nesogale talazaci
TTGATAAGTGTATTGTCCTAGATAAAAGATATGTCATGAAATAATAGCTTCAGGTTTTGCTATTTTTGCTTAATAAAGTTTCCATGAATTTGTAGCAATACTTCTTAACTTACTCCAATACACAGTGTAACAGAGTACTCCCTCAATGGTGTATATTTTGTGATATTTGTGTCCTCTTTAAAAAAATATTTTTATTGTGGTAAAATTTTGCCAGATATGAACTCATTGTTGTCAACTTTATCCTGACTCATAATATATATCGGGCAGGGTAGAAGTCCGGTGGGCTTCTCAGACAGTAACTCTTCAGGGGAACAGAAAGTCCCATCGCTCGCCAGAGCATCAGTTGGTGCATTCAAACGACTGATCTTGCGGTTAGCGCCCAACCAGGAGCCCACTATGCCACCTGGGCTCCTTATACCATGTATATAGAGCTACAAAAGTCCCAAGCTAGCAGTTTCCATGTGTATAATTTAATGACACTAATTACATTCTCCATCATCACGCTCTACCTCCAAAAGCTCATCATCAGCCTAAACAAACCTACCGGCACCCATTAGGCAAGAATTCCCCATTTACACTTCCTCCAGCCCCTGGTAACCACTAATAAACTTTCCCCCACATATTTGTGTACTCTAGATAGTTCATATAAATGGGATCCTATAATCTGTGTCCTTTTATCTGATTTGTTTTCATTCAGCGTATTGTTTTCAAGGTTCACCCATGTGGTATCAAGGTGGCCATCCGCGTGCCGTTTATCAAGGCTTTATTCTCTATGTGGCTACATAATAATACATTGACTTTGGGTTTCTACCTTCCTCTGTTGGTGAACACTTGAGTTACTTTATTTAACCTTCCCTTCACATTTAAACAAAATAAGGGGCTGAGCCCCAGTGGCAGAGTGGTTGTATGCAGCACTGCGGCCCACTGGGTTGGAGGTTCAAATCCAGCAGCAGCTGTCCAGGAGCAAGGCGGGGCCTCCTCCTTCCACCAGAGGGCAGTGTTACACACACACACAAAAAAAAACAAAAAAAACAAAAACAAGGTATTCCAGAGAGAGTGAAAGTCCGCTTCCTCAATTCTGCCCACTCATTATTCCCTTCACAGTTCCTAAACTTGTAGTTCTCGTGGCATTAATGAGTATCCTTCCAAGGAAATCAAGTTTTTCTGGAACCAATTAATGTCGCTATTTTTAAAAGCATCAACCATTAGTAGTGCTAACACAGCAAGCAGGGAACCTTGGTGGTGCGGTGGGTTAAGCATTGGGCTGCTAACCAAAAAGTCAGTGATTCCAACAAAGGAGCCACTCCATAGGAGAGGCGAGACAGACTGCTTCCATACAGACAACCTCCGAAGTCCTCTGGAGCGTTTCTCTCTGCCCCCTCGGCTCTCCAAGACTCAGAACTAACTCTGCCGCAGGAAGCAATACAAGGTGACACAGGCCAGCTGCACAATGAGTATTTACTGAGTGGTCTACACGTCCCACAGGTCAGGGAAGCTTCCCGGGTCAAGAACCCACGGCATGGGCCTCAGGGTGTTCATGGTAGGAGGTGACCAGGGACATCAGTCTCCTTGTTCTCCAAGTGCTCTGATGATGGGCTCGATGAGCAAGTAGCCGAGATCTGTAGGGGGGGCTCTGACAGTCGATCTCTTGTGTTTTAGGTTGACTTCCCCAGAAATCTGGCCAAATCTGTGACGGTGGAATGAGGACGGGAGTGAAGAGACCACCGCCACCTTAGTCTGAGTCAAGTTCTACACCAGCATCCAGGGTGCAGAGGGAACAGCAGCAGCAGCAGCAGGCCTCCCGCGTCTTCTGATCTGATAGCCTAGTAGAGCTTGACAGCTTCAACGTGCCTTGTACCCAAGTGCTTTCGCCTCAGCAGATAACTGTTTCTCTGTGTCCTAAAGTTGCCGGAGGAGAAGGGAATCGTTGTTTACACATGGGATCACAGCGGCGTTGTCCACTACTGTGCAATAGAGATTCAGTTCTCTTCAGCGTAACTGTGAACTTTTTTTACAACCAACACTAGTTCGTTTTTAAAGGACAAAATATTTATAACAACAATTGTATAGCTTTTTAAGTTATTATGTACTTCTTCCTTTCTTTCTGCTTCTTTTTTTAAGTATGTGATTGTAGTCATAGAAATGTCTAGACTGTGCTTCCCAGCCACCCAGGGTGCCCTCTGGGTACTCGCTCCAGGCAGTGACATTCATCTCAGATTTTGAGCACAAGGCCTTGACCTTCTGCACTCCTTTCCCTCCTTCTCTCAGTGGCTCCTCAGTCTATTCTTCTGACCGAAGCCTCTTTTTCATGTTTTCTTTATAGCCTGTCGGAATCTCAATCACGTCCGTAATTTTCTTCTCATCTGACTTCTGCTCAATTGGACCATAATTGTGTTTAAGCCAAAGCAGCTTTCTGGCCTCGTCTCCTGCCTGTTGTAAAACAGAGTGAAATATACTGTGCAAGAGAATTCTTTCAAGTAGGCTACCTTTCTATTTAAACGCGTGCACAATCAGAGTACTATGCAACTTAAAGACAATAAAGACAGGACAACTTGTATGTCTTCGTGTGCTTGGATTTTGTTGACCTCGTGAGGCCTCTGCAGGAGCTCAGCAGTGGGTGCTGGGAGCCCCGCTGACACTTGTCCACACCTCTCATCTCTATGCTTCCCTGCTCTGACTGCCACTGAGTCCATTCTGACTCCGAGACAGCTCTAGAGCATAGGGCAGAGCTGCCCCTGGGGGCTTCTGAGGCTGTTACACTACAGAGATAGAGAGTCCCATCTTTGTCCCATGAAACAGCTGATAGTTTCAAATTATAGACCCAAGCCTTAGCAGTCCAACGCATAACCCACTTTTCTGAGTGAAAATAACCATGGTTATTTTGGGGGGGGAGGGCATCACTGCACCAGGGTTATTTTAAAAGGTATAAGGACATACAGGAGACTTGATCTCTCACTTGAGGGATCACTGTACCAGCTGCTGGAGGGCTTGGGCCATATGATCCTATCGGAGGTGGTTACTTAGGGCCAATGGCTGCACCAAACCAGAAAACCAAACGCAGGGTTGTCGAATCAATTCTGAGTCACAGTGAAACTACAGGACAGTATCACTGCCTTTCAGAGTTTTCAAGACGTTAAATCCTTACAAGGAAGAGCCTCCCCTTTCTCTCAAGAAGCAGCTGGTGGCTTCCAACAGCTGACCTTGTGGTTTGCTGTGAAATACATAGTCCAGTACCCAGGGTTCTTAGAGGCAACGTGCGCCCCCCCCCCCCCCCACACACACATACACATCACTGCCATAGATTTGACTCCAACTCTGAGCAAGCTTCTAGGACAGAATAGAACTGCCCTTGTGGGTTTCTGAAATGGTAAATCTTTACAGGAGGAGAAAGCCTTGTCTTTCTCCCATGTTGTAGCTAGTGGTTTCAAACTGTTGACTTTGAGGTTAGCAGTCCAATATGTATCCATTATGCCATGAGCACAAGGGGACGAAAGAGACTCTCAAATGTATACTTTCTTGTAAAAAGTGAGACTCTGAAAGTCACCGATTGTATTAACACAATTGAGCTGGAAAGGTGAAAACCAGAGACACACTTCTGAAAGTTTGTGAGGTGAGAATTCAGACTCAGTAATGAGAAGCCCTGGTAGGACAGCAGTTGATTACTCTGCTGCTAACCAAAAGCCTAGCAGTTTGAACCCAGCAGCAGCTCCTTGTGAGAAAGCTGGGTCTTTTGACTCTGATGAAGAGTTACCATCTCAGAAACTTCTCTTACTGCCATTGAGTTGATTCTCGCTCATAGGGACCCCAGGGAAAAGATAGAACTGCTCCTTAGTTTTAGCTGCTCTCTACAGGAGCTCTCTGAGTTCGTGTCCACTCCGTGGCAATGAGTGAAGTGTGTGGCCATCCCTAAACAACCCAGGGTCTGGGTTTGAAAGCAGAGGGCAAACATCTACCAGCTGTAGAAGGAGAGGCCACACCAGCCTCACTGGGCAGGAGCTCCAGGAGCAAGGTGGTCAGTTTCTCTGGATCAAGGTGTGAACTCTGCTTCTCTAGGAGGTGACTGAGACTGCTAAAAAAGCCAAACTCGGAGTCTTATTGTCCAAGGGGATGAATGATATAGCACCAATTGAATTCCCAACCTCAAATGATGTCTGAAGTTAAAGTGAGGGTATTCATTGAGAAGAAGGGGGACTCCTGAGATTTGAGGCAGAGGTATATAATCAGGAAATTGGGACATTGAGTCACAAAATCCATAGCATCACTCCTGTGGATGGAATCAATATATTTAACCCAATCTGAAGAGATTACATCGTTTTCTGTTAAATCACCATCCCAGTAAAACCATTGTTCCCTCCATCCCATTTGGTGAGACTAAACTGGCTGTTCCTGAAGAGTCTTATGTCTGAGATATTGCTGGCAATGCCTTACAAGGTGGTGCCTTACAAGACAGGGCTGAATGTCCTCAGTAAACACCCCTACTACCGGTTTTTGTTTCTAGATCTATAACTAGGCCTAAGTTCCAGTCAGTCCCCAAAGGTGAAGTCCTAAGTGTGACCGAAGAAGAAGTATACTACATTCCAAAAGAGCTGCTTTCTATTATACACAAACAATCCTGAGGGCTATGTAGAGGAGTAGGTATTAAAGGTATGGGGATAACGATGCAAGGAGCATAGAGGTGAACAGGATGAATTTTGTTGACATTGCCCATTATTCATACATCCTTTATTCAACATTTTGAGTGTTTGCAAAGGGTTTAGTAGTTTACTCAATTGATTCATAAAGCATGGATTTGACAGTGGTCTATACAAAATCGCCACCACTTGTCAGTTTGTTGTGCTGTGATGGCTTATGTGTTGCTGTGATGTTGGAAGCTCTGTCACTGGTATTTCTAGGGCCAAGAGGGTCACGCAATGTGAACACGTTTCAGTGGAACTTCCAGACTAAGAACAAACAACAAAGAAGGACTCAGCTCCCCATTTCAGAGGAGGGAGCCACTGTAAACTTTATGTATAGCGTTTGAACATGATCAGAGAATGAAGGCCTAATGAAAAGAAGCAGAACATTAGCAAAGACAGAGCTGGAGGATGGACACCTGAGGAGGGAGGACATTTGAAATGTGACTGAAGAGGAGCTGCTTTCTCAGAGTGGAGTTAACCACATGATGCAAGTGGACCATGATGATGTAAGCCTGTAGGAGTGGAGCCTTTGGTATCATTTGTTGATGGGGCTCAACTCAAGCTATTGAGAAACAACTACTAAACTCTGCTAATGATTATAACTTTGTATGTGTCAAGCATGACTCTAGAATTGAAAACATTGAAAGTGGTCAAAAATGAAATGAAGAGCATGAAGGTCGAATATCCCAGACATTAGTGAGCGGAAATGGACTGGTGTTGGCCATTTTGCATCAAAAGATCATATTATTTACTATGCCAAAAATAACACAAGAGGAATAGAATGGCATTCATGGTCAAAAGACACATTGAAAAATCAATTATAAAATGCAATGCTGTCTGCTGATGGGGCAGATAGATGCAATCTTATCAATGTAACTATTATGCAAATTTATGCATGAGCCCCAAAAACAGTCATGAAGAAATTTTAAAAATGCTACACATGACTTCAGTCTGAAATTGATGAAACATATACTCAAGGTGCATTGATAATTATTTGCAATTGGAAATCAAAAGTTTAAAACAAAGATGAAGGCACAGAAGGTGGAAATATGGACTTGGTGATAGAAAAGAAGCCAGAAATCATGTGATATAATTTCGGAAAACCAAAAATTTGTTCAGAGCAAATACCTTTTTTCAATGACATAAAAGGCAACTCTACACATGAACTTTTCCAGATGGAAAACACAGAAATCAAATTGATTGCATTTATGGGAAGAGACTGTAGAAGCTCAATATCAGCAGCTAAAATCATGACAGTGATTTTAGGGCTGACTGTGGACCATAATTTTCTCATATGTAAGTTCAGTATAAAGGTGAAAACAATTAAAACAAGTCTACGAGAGGTGACAGATGACCTTGAGTCAATTCCACCTGAATTTCAAGAACATCTCCAGAACAGATTTGACATATTGGATACTAATGACAGACATGATAAGCTGTGGGAAGACATCAAGGCCATCCTTCATGAAAAAAGCAAAAGGCCATCTTTTTAAAGAGACAAAAGAGGACGAAAAGATCAAAATGAGTGCCAGAAGAGACTCTGAAACTTGGGAGTAGCTATAGCAAATGGTAGAAATGATGAAGTCAAAGAGTTATCATCCTGGATGTTAACTTTGAAGACCAAAGCGTGCCTTACTTCTTCCAAGCCAGTTCTTTTTGTTCTTTAGACAGTCCATGGTATTTTCAATATTCTTCTCTAGCACCACAATTAAAATGCATCAATTCTTCTTCAGTCTTTTTTATTCAATGTCCAACTTTTACAGTCATATGAAGCAATTGGAAATATCATGGCTTGAGATAGGTGCTCAAAGTAGCATCCTTACTTTTTGATAATCTAAAGAGGACTTGTGCATCAGATTTGTCTCATGCAACTCATCTTTTGATATCTTGGCTGCTGTCTCTATGAACGTTGATTTCAGCTCCAAGCAAGATAATATCCTTGACAGCTTCAACCATTTCTCAATTTATCATATTGCCTATTGGTCCAGTTGTGAAGATTTTGGCTTTCTTTACATTGCATTGCAACCCATACTGAAGGCTGCAATCTTTGATTTTTCAGCAGCAAGTGCTTCGAGTCCTCCCCACTTTCAGCAAGCAAGGTTGTGTCATCTGCCTATTGCAAATTGTTAAAAAAAAAAACAAACCTTCCTCCTATCCCCATGTTGCATTCTCCTTTATATAAGCCATCTTCTCATATTATTTGCTTAACATAGAGAATGAGAAAGTGTAGTGAGGGAGTGAGACCCTGACACACACCTGTTCTGATTTGAAACCATACAGTATTCCCTGTTCTATTCACACAACTGCCTCTTTATCCGTACACAATTATATCAGCGGGAACACAATGAAGTGTTCTGGAATCCCCACTCTTCTCAATGTTATACTTACTTTGATATGATCCACACAGTCAAATGCCTGGGCATAATCTATAAAACGCAAGTAAACATCTTTCTGATATTCTCTGCTTTTAGCCAAAATCCACTTGACATTAACAACACTGTCTTTTATTTCATATCCTCTTCCGAAACAGGCCTGAACCCCTGGCAGCTCCTTGTTAATGTACTGCTGCAACAGTTGTTGCACGATCTTCAGCAATATTTTACTGGCCTGTGATATCCAATGATATTGTTCTATAGTTTGAGCTTTCTGTCAGGCCACTCTTCTTTGGAATGGACACAAATAGGGGTCTCATTCAATGGGCTGGCCAAGTACTTGTCTTCCAGATTTCCTGCCATAGATAAGAAGAGAGTACTTCCAATGCTTCATCAACTTGGCAAAACCTTTCCATTGGTATTCCATCATCTCCTGGTGTCTTGGAGTTTTTTGTTTGCTTTATTAATAATATAATTGGGAGCTCTTATATATATTATAACAATCCATAATTTAGTTAGATCAATAGATGAAGCATAATTATACAATTTCTGCCACCATTGGATTAAAAACATGTTTTCTTCTTGAACTCTTTGATACCAGCTCCCCTTTATCCCCTCCCCATCTCACTCCCCTGAACCCCTATTATATTATATTATATTATACTATATTTATTTACTTATTCTGCTCTGTGTTACACCAACCAAAGTATCCATTCACCTACAATGCTATTACTCATTCTGCTTTATAATCATTATTGCCATCAGTTCCCCTCTCCCCCCTCTCTTCATGTACCCTCAGTGAATCATTACTCCTGTTACTATTTATGAAGGGTCATCTATCTTAGCTTTCATGCATCAAATGATCTTAATTATACAAATGAACATATGTAAGTCTAACACAATTAATGAGGTAAAACAAAGACCATAATGATAAGGGGAGGAAATATTCAAGAACTAGAGGATAGTTGTGTATTTCATTAGTGCCATACTACACTCTGTGCAAATCATCCCTTCCATGTGCCCCTTCTGTTTGGGACTGTCCACTTACCTTATAGCTAGGTCTTGGGTCTCCACTTTGTCCATGCTCCTTCACATCAATTTGATCGCTTGTTTTTGAACTTCTGAATACCTATCCCTGTCAACACCTCATTAACACACAAGCTGACATGCTTCTTCAATGCTTCCCTATTAGGTGGTTACTTGTTTAACTTCAAGCCTGTAAACCCCCCAAAGGTATATCTTTTAATAGCTGGACACCATCAGTTTTCTTCACCATGTTTTCTTATGTACACATTTGTCTTTAGGGATCAGTGATCGTGTCGGGAAGGTGAGTGTCATACAGTGCCACATTTTTGGAACCATTACAAGAATGGTTTCATTCTTGTACTGATAAAAGATTTAAGTAGAGGCCCAAATCTGAAGCCTTGTTTTTGGTTAATGCTTTCAGTGTAGCTTGAACTTCTTCTTTCAGCATCATTGCTTCTTGCTCATTGGCCACCTCCTGAAATGGTGGACTGACTAATTCCTTTTGGTACAGTGATTCTGTGTATTTTTTTTTCACCTTATTTTTCTACCTTCTTTTGAAATAAGAGTGGTACCATTCACTACTAGTCCTGTTGACTCACTCATTAAAACTTTGCTTCTAGGCATATCCCTGTGTTCTACAGGTCTAGAGATCTTCGTTCCAAAGGGAGGAATTCTTCCCCCCAGACGCACAACCTAGATTCCACTAATTGATGAGTTAAAAATTCCATTAGAGGTTACTTTGGGTTCCTCGTGCCTCTGATTTAAGAGGCAAACAAAAAACTTGCCATGATAGGCTAGTGTAGTTGATCCTGATGACCAAGCAGGCATAAGACTGATGTTATGTAACAGGTAAAGAAGAATAGCATGTTGGAAAATCACTCTTAAAGGATTTCAGTAGTATACTTACAGGGAATTGTCAGAAATTTATGCTGGATTCAGATGACATGACAACAAGGATATTACTGGAACAGATGAATCTTGGCTGAAAGAAGAGAATACTGAAAAGGTGTTCTTTTGTGTTCTCTTGACTAGGCAAAGCCATTCCAATGTGTAAATCCTAACAAAGTATGGATAACATTGAAAAGCATGGGAATTTCTGAACACCTCATTGTGCTCATGAGCAAACTTTACATAGAACAGCGGCAGTTGTTTAGATAGAACAAGGGAAGACTGCATGGTTTAAAATTAGGAAAGGTGTTGTGCTCTGTCATCATACTTATTAAATCTGTATGTTAAGCAGATAATCTGAGAAACTGGTCTGTATAAAGAATGTGGCATCAAGATTAGAGGGAGGCCTAGTAACAAACTGCAGTGCACAGACAGTACAACGATGCTTGAAGCAGTTGCTGAAGACATGAAACAACGAAGAAAATGGGTGCATTTGAATTATGATGTTGGCAAAAATTACTGAAAGTACTCTAGCCTCGAGTGACAGTGACCCATGATGGCAGCCACCATGGGCTCGGGAGTCAATGTCCCTCACAATTTTGACTGTTGGAAGAACGCAAAGAAATCCAGAAAGGAATAGGAGATGGCACCATTAAGTGGGTTCTAGTAGTTGACAAATACATGGCACGTGCGAGATAGACGGGGTGATAATTGGGCCTACTAGGACAATTTACAGAAACCAGATATACAGCCCAAAGTCGAATGTGAACCTCCATACCCGGAAGCACACCCCCCCCCTTTGTAAAATTCATAAAAAAATCAATATGAATGGAGCTGATATTTCTAATGGAGTGGTTGACCCAAGAGCCATATCAGTGCAAACAAAATGGTAGAATCCCTATAGCATCAAAGTTGTCCTGTAAGAGCTCTGGCGCAGAATGATGTCTAAAGAAAATATGGAACTCCCTCAGCCACCCGAAGGACAGTGTGACAGCAATTACTCCCCAAGAAAAACCACCATCACCTGGCTGCTGATTCCCTGGCCTGGGGTCTCTTTTTCCTCCCCCTCCCCACATTCCTCCTCCCTAAATCAGTCAGCCTTGCAGCTTGGAGTGGTTTCTTAGACTAGATATGAAGGTTTCAGGTCCTAGCCTATGGGACTGGGTGTGCGGGGTGCCCACGTCTTCAAGAATGCCCCCTATTTCAAGTATGCTTCCCCCTACTCTTCACAACCACCCTGGGCCGAAGCAGAGATTGTAAAAAAAAAATTTTAAAAAAACCTGAAATTGGCCTTTGGTGAGGAATTCAGGGTTTTCCCCGTTATCTTCTCTCCCCCCACCTGATTGAGTGATTTACTTCCTCCTCCTGGAGTCCCTCCATGCACGTACCATCTCCCAGCCCCTCCTTGACACCCTGCTTTGGCCAGAAGCCATCAAGTGAGATTGCTTCCTAACCACCTTGGTGTCCTCCCCACCATCCTGGAATGTGACTAGGGCCCCTCTGCCCTACCACCCTCTGCCGTCTTCTCAGCTCAGGTTGTGGTATGGTGGCCAGAACACTCCCCAGTGCTGCTCAGACCTCCCCACCCTCCAAGTCCTCGGTGGTTACACACGGAGAGTCCTCCGAATAATTTTTTCTCATCATTGCTCTGCTTTTAACAATGAATGACATTCCCTTGCCATTCAGTGGGCTCTAAATTGGCGTCTGAAAACTGGGACAGTGACCCTTGAATTTGGGGCATGCTTTGGTTTCCGCGCTGCAGCTACTCCTGGTCCTCCAGCTGGGATGGAAAGGACTTGGTGTGCATGGCAGGTCCCTGAAGCCGTTGGCGGCCTTGGCGGCGCACACCAAATTTCCTGATGCACCATGTGCTCTGCGGGACCTGGTGCGGCTTTTGCCTCGTTCACTTTCTTCTTCGCAAGAATCCCCTTTTGAGGCAGGAACTGTCAAGTCTGAAAAGCAATTGATGCTTCCATGCATCATTTTTTTTTTTTTTTGCATCATTGTCCTCTGGTGGTCGTGGGAGCTACCCAGCGCTGCTCCTGAGAGCCGCCGCTGGATTTGAACCACCAAGCCCACGGTCCGCCGTCCTGCACTCAACCACTTACGCCACGGGGTCATGCATCATCTTCTGAGAAAAATCTTAGTTCTAAGGATTTAAAATCCCCTGAGTAAAGTTTTAACATAGCAAGTATTCATTTCATAAGCAGCCTTTTTATTGGCAGACTGTTGCCCGACTTTAATATAATTTTTTAAAGGTATATGTTAATATCAAAAGCAGCCGCAGCAGAAAAAGAAAGTACTCTAGACTGCCAGAAGTGGGTTATGAGCTGAGCTGCTCACCGCAAGCTCTGAACTTTGGAACTGCCATCCTCTCTATGGGGAAAGATGAAGCTTTCTGCTCCTGGAAAGATTTACAGCCTCAGGACCCCACACAGGGCAGTTCTACGCGGTCCAACAGGGTCACTGTGAGTCATCCTTGATTCAATGTCAATGAGTTTTGTTTGCACAAACCCAGCCTGGGCTACTTGAGTCCCCACCTTAAGCCCAGAAGCTGTTCAAAGCAGGCTTCCCAGGCGGTTTGTTGGGGGGCTGAGTGCAGGTCACAGGTGATCAATGCAGGCCTATCCATTGCAAGACAGCGTCCCAATCCGGCTCTGTGGAAAACATCCATCTAGAGCCCTGAGTGTCCTCCACCTCACTTCCCTTTTACATTAACAAGCTGGCAGTGGAAAGAGAAGGTCTGCTCTCAGGAGCTCAGTGCACCCCGGAAGTAAGGCACTTTCAGATCCATGACTGAAATTCAACGTAAACTGCCAGTGGTCCTTGATGCCGACTCACAGCCCCCTGTGAGTGACCAAATAAAAGAGTGCCCTGCCCTGCACATTGCATTAGGGTCGGTATGTTCAGGGCCCTTGTTGTGGTTACTGGGGTCTCATTGAGGATCACCCTTGTGCTCATTGCCCCTTGACTTTACCAAATAGAGTAGAGCTTTAAAGTGATTGGTTGTTCCTGACCAAAGTGAGAGAACCCAAGAATCCCCATCCTTCCTTCTAACTGGCATTCTGGCTGTATTTCTCCTAAGTTTCCCCCCACCACCACCACTTCTTCTGGGAGTATGTCATATAGTTAATATTCTTTCTCAATACTAGCAATGCATCAGGAATAGCTGGTTCCAGGATCACATGAAATCAGGACCCACTTCCTTTCCCTCTCTGGGTTTTTCTCCACTCTGTGTTGACTTCAGGTTGGCCTATTTCACAAGGACTATTGGCAGCACCAGGCTGAGTCCAACAAGATAAGACAGCCTTATCCTTCTGCAAGTTGTAGATTTAGGATTGTAGATTTGTAAATTGTAGATTTGTAAATTGTAGATTTAGGATGACTGATCATGTGTCCATGCCCAAACCATCATTAAAGACAAGGGGATGGAGTACAGCGATTTTCTTAGAATTGGGTCAGCCCCAGGCCTGGAGCTGGGGTGGCAGTAATCACTCACCATAATCACAGATTGAGAATTTAGCCCAGGAGAGGAATAACAGAAATGTGGGTGAAGGGAGACAAAGGACAGTGTAAGATACAAAAATAACAGTACTCATATGTAATTGATCAAGGATTCACAATGGTGGGAGATTGGAGGAGGGAGGCAATAAAAAAAAGAGGAGCTAATACCAAGGGCTCAAGTAGAAAGAAATTGTTTGGGAAATGTTGATGGCCAACATATGTACAAGTGTGATTAATACTATTGAATGATGGATAGTTATAAGATTTGTGAAAGCCCCCCGATAAAATTATTAACTTAGGGGGAAAAAAATTTGGAGGGCAGCATTTCCCTTCGAAGTAGTATTAGTGGAAAAAGGAATGACACCGGACTGGTAAACAGCCATAACCCTTAAAGCACTGACAGTGGGGCAGGGGGGTCTCACGGGAACTTGAGGTCAGAAGTCATTAAAATCCATCTCTGCCTGGCTTGGGAAGTGGCCATCCATGGTTCATCCAATATCCCTGCCTTTCCCAACTGCCTCTGCCCTTTCTCCTCCCATATCCTCATGTGAACCTCCTGTTTGGTCCAGGTAATTGGTACAAGGTAGAAGCCCTCCCCAATGGGATCGTAGTGGGACCTCCTTCTCAGAGGGTTGCAAACTGCATTTGGGAAGGAGGGTCAGATTCACTTAGGTGGTATGAGAAAAGAAGGTGATGCAGGGGGGACGATGACTCACAGTGGGAAAGCAGGATGCCCAACAAAAATGTAGAGAAGGACCATCCTTGACCAGTGCCACCATAGTCCTCTTCCAGGGGTGCCATTAAGACCAGAACATTCAAATAAAATTTCCCTTTGGTCCAAGTGCAGTTTGGCTGTCCCTAAGAGATCACTCAGACAGTTCAGACTTTTACCCTTGGCACTTTTCTGGTCTTGGTCAAGGTCAGGAGAAGAGCCGCAAGATGGAGAGAAAAGTTGGCACTATCCAAAGGCATTCTCTTCTCTCTAGGTTCTTGAAACATCCTCACCAGGATGGGACCATCACCCATACTCACTTTCCATGGCTCAAAGAAGTGATTCCTTTGCCCTGAGCAACCCAGTGCATAAACAGAGAACCAATCTAGCCAGAATTGAGGACATGAAACTTGTTAGTTAACATGCAACTGGATGATGGTCAGACCCCAGCTGCACCAGCTCCTCTTCCAGTGTTCTCTCCTCTCTGTGTGGAGGAGACACTGATAGAACAGGGAGGTGGGGAGCATCTGTGTCATCCATGATATCTGAAGTGGACAGAGCTAAGAACCTTGACTCTCAAGGACACACTGGAAGAGGCAGTGAGATCAGAGAAGGTTGACTGAGTGCCTTGGAAGAGAGAAGGGCCCCTCGCTTTCATCACCAAGTATACACCAGGAGCTGGAGGTGGGAGGCAGGGGGTGGGGGAGACAGGTGGTAATCTAGAGACAGGCTAGAAAGGGGTTTTCCGAGCTCTTGATGGAATAAGCCAGGGCTGGGTGAGCAGGCCGAGGAAGAGGTCCTCACCTAGAAAATCAAGCCAACAACTATGACCCCCTTCCTGATTCTTTTTTCTCCCCCTTCCCTCTCCCAAAGACTGATGATTTTACCTCCTGAACATGGTCTGTACATCAAATTTATTTAGTATAACCTACCTTAAAAGTCTTCCTTCTTAAATGTACAGTTCTACAACTCTTAAAAGCCATTTAGGCACCAACCTAATCAAAATACGGAATCCATATATGCATCATCCCCCAAAGTTCTCTACTACTTCTTTATGGTCAAGACTCACTCCTTTCCACAATGCATCTGGCAACTACTGAACTGACTGCCTTTTTCCAAAATGTCAAACAGGTAGAGTCATAGAGGATATGGATTGTTTGTTTTGAGTTTTTCACCAAGTGTGATGCTTTTGGAATCCATATTGAGTGCTCATGAGTACATTTGTTCCATTTTATTGTCAGGCAATGCTCTATTATAGAGATATACCTTATTCATAAAGCCGTTAGTTAGATGACATACATAGAAGTTGTTTCCTGATTTTGACTGTCATGACTAAAGCTGTTCTAAACATGGGGTTCAGTGGTAAAATTCTCACCTTCCATCAGAGGAATGCAGGCTTAATTCCCTGCCACCGCACCTCATGTACAGCCACCAGAGACATTCTGGTACAAAAATAGCTTTCAGCAGAGCTTCCAGAGGAAGAAGAAAAGATCTTCTTCTAAGAAAACAGTCAATGTAAACCTTCTGGATGACGGCAATCAAATCCTGTTGTCCACAGCACCCTTTGACATGGATACATGACTGTGAGTTAGTGGCTGACTCAATGGTAACTTTCAACAGAATAAAAATTTGTATATGGCTCTTTTGTGGATATGTTGCCCCAAACAGTCACCACCACCATCCTTGGAAAAAAATCCCTACAAAGGAGATTGTGGTAGTTACTGTACATAATCTAGTGGCAGCATGCAAAGGGGTGGAGTTTAGCCTATCGATCAGGCCACAGCTTGATGACTTCATTTGGAGGTGATACAGAGATAGATAGCTCACCGGAAGCCAGACACACTCTCTACAAGACATTCCTGCTGACGAGCCAGATGGAGTTATCCTGATGAAGACAGAGCCCTGGAACTGGAGGAGTCATGTGGAGACCTGTGCCAGCGCTGGGATGCTTCCACCTCCACTGGATCCACCAGACTTTCCACCCACTGGCCTGTGATCTTCCTGACATGCTGCATGAGTTTGAAGAAGAATTTATAGACTGGTTTTTGACATATGGTCTAATACTAGAGTTATGGATTTGGTCTGGAGTGGGTTGGGATATTTTCTTAATGAACAATTGCTCTTTGATATAAAGTTCTCTCTTACACACATGTGAGTGCCGCTGGACTTGTTTCTGTAGTCACCTGGACTAACACAGGGATTTCAAAGTGACATGGTTCACTTGCTAAGAACTGTCCAAAGAGCAGCAGCAGCACTTTAGAGTTCCAGTTGCTCCACCCCCACAATCCCAGCACTCCGGACTCTCGGTAATTTTTTGTTTTTACTTTGTTAGCCATGTTAAAAGATGTATCCAGGAATCTCATTATGGTTTTAATTTACATTTCCCTAAAGACTTGGGAACGTTTAAAAATCAATTTCTTCCTCTTGACACTTGTTGCCATGAACCTGGGCCAGACCTCCTCCCCTCTCACATGGCCTTTGGCTTAACTCCCTAACTGGTCTTGTGGCCCTAGGTTCCCCCTCCCCTAAAGTTCCTGTGCTTCAGTGATCCTTCAGAAACAAGCCTTCAGCCTCACCACTCATTGGCTTGCTTAGCACCTCTCAACGACCACCTTTCACTTTCTGAGCCAAGCTTCCTTTTGTATAGGCAGCAAGTCGGGGGCGAAGGCCCAGTCAAGTGTGAATACTAGGAAGCGGCGGGCACTGGTGAACTGAGACCTCACCTGAAAGAGTAGCTATCACTGGATTCCAGCTGATGGGTCTGTAGAAATGCAGACCCATGTATACAAATGAAGTCAATAACAGATTTTTTTCAGGCTAAATTTCACCACCGCACATTTTTGCTGTTGTTCAAACATACCAAACTCACAACCACTGATTCAATTCTAACTCACAATGGCACTGTAGGACAGGGCTTCCAAGGTTGCAAGTCTCCATGGGAGGAGAAAGATTCATCTTTTTCCTGTGAAGCAGACGGTGGCTTTAAACTTCTGACCTGTGATTAGCAGATCGATGGGTAACCCACTACACCACCAGCACTCCTTGCAGTTCTCAGAGGCTCTCAATTTCTCCCAACTCTTAGCAACACTGCCTGGACCTTGCAACCATTGCTATACTCGAGCCACGCCTGCAGTCATGATGTCATGCCATGTCCTTGAGGGGCCTCCTCTTTCTGATGGACTTTCTACTTTACCAATTATGATGGCCTCCTCCATGAACTGGTCTCTCCTGATAACATGTCCATAATACATGAGATGAAGTCTCATCATCCTTGCTTTTAAGGAGTATTCTAGGTGTGCTTCTCTCTAAGAGAGAGTTATTCATTCTTCTTACAGCTCAGGGTACATTTGATATTCTCTGCCTATACCAAAATGTTGTCAATCAAATCAGTTAATAAGAATAACAAAAGCTCTCTGGTCTGAGTAAACATTACCAATGCACAGACCAGCCTGTGGAGTACGAGCCAGGAGTGCCAGTATGCCTCAAGGCCTCTAACTTTAGAGTGTTACCCCCCTGAGCTCCACCTCCAGCAGTCCAGATGACCGTGGTTCCCTGAACACTGTACGCAGCCCCTCCTTTCTGAACCTCTGAACCCCAGTGGCCTTATCGCTGACCACTGACCCAGTACACTCCTGCTCACGTTCCAGCTTTCCTGCTTGCTCTAGAGGCCACGCCCAACTGCTTCCCTGGACCAGGGGTCCCTCCTTCAAGTTTGCATAGCTCCTTTTCCTCACACCTGGGACCAGCTCTCTCACGGGTCTGCCTCTTTCTGGATTCCGTATGCCTCCATCTGTTCCTTCAGAGTCCAGTCCACACCTCATTTTAAAACCCTGGTGGCATCATCAGCCTTGCCTGCCTGGCACCTGAATGCCCTTGACAGTCAGTCTTATAACCCCCCTTCCCCCACCCCCACTACCCCATCTCCATACAAGTTTTACCAGCCATTCCTCTCAGTTCCTTGACCATTTCATCAGTAAGGTTCTGCTCATTCTCCCTGTCAATCCACAGACCATGACATCCTGGAACTGTGACTCTTCCTAAAGTGATGGGTTGCCAAGCATCATATCCTGCTCTTGCCATGCTCAAGTCTAACTCATCCCAACCTTACCCTATCCACCGACTTCCATAACTCCCTGCAAGGAGTCCATTCCACGAGAACAGAACTCTGTCATTGCCGCTCAGGGACTACCTGCATTTCCTCTGCTCTCTGAGCCGCAGCCTCACTCTTTCACTCACTGGTAGGAAAAGGTCAATAGACAGAAAAAAACAAAACCATCTTATCGCTGGGTGGTGCAAATATGAAACGTGTGGCTGCTCACTGAAAGGGTGGAGATTGGAGTCCACCGAGAGGTGCCTCAAAAGCAAAGTCAAGGCGATTGAACTTCAAATGACCTGTCACTGAAAACCCCACTGAGCACAATGCCACTCCCAGGCACGTGGGCTTGTCGAGAGTCAGAAGCAAGTGGTGGAGGTGATTTTCAATGACACAGCTTTGCCTTAGAAAGCAGTTCATGTTTGCAGTTCTTCGAGTGACACATTCACAGCTGGGAAACCAGAGGTCCCAGTTTTCAGGCAAGCTTTTCCCTGCAGTTTTCCTCTTTCTTTTCTCTCTAGTGCTCAGAAAGAGGTCGACTAGCCCAGCCCCTTTCACTGTGGCTTCAAGCTCAGTTCCACACCTTGCTGCACCTCCCTGGACCCAGAAACCCACTCTCCCGCTGCATTTCTCCAACCTCGAAGCCACCGGGAAACTTGCGTAGAGTCCTCCAAGCTTTCTTTAAATGAGGTCCAGCCTCCTTGCCTCACTTCCAGTTTGCACATCCAAACGCCTCTCTGGCAGGACCAGACACCCTAGCTTCTCCCTTCATTTTCTAAGATGAACGGCCAGGCCTGCCGTTTCCTGAGGACCACGGAAGCCCCCACAGGAGCTCAGTGCCAACACACTCCAGGCCTCGGTGGGCTCCCAGCATTGCTGATGGGGGTCATGGAGTGGACTCCGAGTCATAGTGACCCTATTACAGTCTGGGAACTCACAGGGGGAAGTTCTGTCTACCCTGTTCTCTAGGGTCGCGTCCAGTCGGTGGCGGCTCGATCGCAGCGAGTGAATGAGGACACGCAGAGCGGCCACAGGTTGGCGGGCCTTTCCTCCTCCGGAGTAGGTGGTGGATTGGGGCACTGAGCTTTGGGTTAGCCGCCAAGCGGTTTAACCACGGGGCCGCCAGCACCACACCCTTTAGTTAGACCTTGCCCCGGATTCCTTGGGGCCCGGGGAGCTGGACTTCATTAGTTTGACCCCTGCCACCCGATGCTCCAGCCCACCTCCCCCGCTCCTCTCGCTGAATCACTGGGAGCGTCCGTCTGCACCCCACCTCTCCATCTCCTCGCCAGCAACGCCTCCCCCCCGCCGCCCCGCCCCCAACAACTAGCTTCAGGCCGCGTCCCTGCAACCTCAGCCCTGGGGCGCGTGCGACGCCCTCCTCCCGGGGCCATTCCCGCTTTCTCTCCAAACAGGTCGGCGGGCCGCTGGCAGCCCGAGCCCGCGGTTCCTCCTGAGCCCCCAAGCCGAGAGCGTCCCTCTCAGGTCTGCCGCAGGTCCGCCCTCGGCCCCGCAGTCCACCCGCCCCGCTGCCTCCCCGGCTCGCGTCTGGCCATCGTGCCGCGGCCCTCTGAGCTGGGCTCGGCGGGTGGCTCGAGCCGAGCCTGCGCCTCCAGCACACGGTATGCACCGGGCCAAGGCGAACGCCGAGACCGCTTGGCCACCGCAACTGCGTGGCTTCGGGGGGTGCAGCGCCCAGGGTCTCGCAAAGGAGACCGTAGCGACCGCCCGCCTCCCCGCCGGCACTGCCCAGCAGCGGCCCGCCCCCTGCTGCGATTGGCCACGTCGCCCCGGCTCTGAGAGCGCTGATTGGCTGCTCCTCCGGTCAGTCAGGCGGCGGCGGCGGCGGCGGCGGCGGTGGCTGAGACAGCGGCCCCGGCCGGACCGGAAGGGTCGAAGCGCCCCGGCGCCCCTCACACCCACTGCGGCGGCAGCGGGGCATATCGGGGTCGGGTGCCTGGCAGGCCCCGGGGACAGAGGAGTCCGGAGCTGCCATCGAGTGGCGCCGCCAGTCCGCCCGTCCGCCCTTTTCCCTTGGCGCGGCGGCGGGAGGCGAGGTGAGCACGGCGGGTGGCGGGCAGGCTAGGCCCGGCTGGGGCGGTTCGGTCCCGGCCCCTCCGGGCAGCGGCGGCGGAGGCGCGCGGCCGGGGGGGGTGCGGGGGGGGGGCGGAACCTGCAGGGCGCTGGCGGCAGGGGCCGCCACCCCCGCCCTCCAGGCTGCCGCAGTCGCCCCCTCCTTCGCGACTGTCAGCTTCCCCTCCCCGGGTGTGGGCCCTCTTCCCGGCTTGGCCCCGACAGACCTGTCTGGGCTGTGAAGAGGTGTGCAGGCGCGGAAGGGGTCTGCGAGCGTTGCCAGCCCCCCCCCCTCCGCCCCCCGACTGTGGGGCTCGGAGCGGCACACCCGCAGATGCTCCCGAGCTAAGGGTCTGCGTGCCCGCGACCTTGGCCAAGGCACTGACTCTGGCCATTCCTGGATTTTCCCTTCGGGCTAGGGGCCGCAGGATGTCTGCTCTTGGGGCGGGCGAGTGTCGGGCTGTATAGCAATAGGTAGAAGCACCTGGGTGATCGCCGGAGCCTAGTGCCCATTTGTGGCAATCTGGGCATTCTCCTGCCTCGTGCAGGTGTCCGTGTAGCGCGGGCTACCTCTCCTCCACGCCCCTGGCAATACCAGAGCTGCCCTGCCCACCTTCCCGCCTACCCAAGCTGTGTACTCCTGTCCACTCGCCTTCTTACTGGCCTCGAACATGCCAGGCCTCCTAGACCCCAGGGCCTTGGCAATGGCAGTTTTCTTGTGCCTGGAGTTGGCTCCTAAACCTTTACCCAGCTACCCTCTTCTTGGTGTTCATTTCTCTGATCGTCTCTGGTCAGATGTTTACCCGCCAGGCCTTCTTGGTTGGACCACGCTTTTTCCTCCTCTAGCCAGACTATCTCCTTATTTTGTTTAGTTTTATTACTAGGAACTTTTTCTGGCTTGAAATCAGCACTTGGAACCAGTTCGTTCTGGTTCGATCCCCTTTTGAGAATTTGCATTTCTACCCTTTGTCATAGTAGATGAGAATCTACTTTTCATTTCGTAGGTGTTTATCCATCCCAAGTGATTTTTTTCATGCATACATCTTATTAAAAAGGGGATCCAGTTAAGAGGTGAATTCTAATTCTGAGCATCTGGGTTGGAAGTGTAAATTCTCCGCAAAGGGGGGGGGGGGAATCACTGGAATTAGGCAGTTGTAAACCTTGCTCGAAGTTATTCTTCGAAAAGTTCATAGAAAAATTCAGTCATCGTTTCACTTCATTTCTCCACACAGTCTTTGAAGCCCACTCATGTTCATCTGCCTCGTTTATTTCTGTATCCTTCCCTGGGATTTTCACCACTTTATCCCTACTACTTAGAAAACACACATTATGTGCTTAGTGATGTTCGTTGTCTTGGCAGCGGGATCGTTTGTGGCTTTCTGAGACTGGAAGGAGAAAGCCTCTTCTTTAGTTCTGAACTGCTGAGATTTCAGAGTGCAGGCCGGCTCATAACCACCGTGCCATCAGGATTCCTGAGTAGGCATTGACTCATGGCATTGACTTTCGTTTCCTCAGGTAATTAAAGGTGTAAATGAATGTCCTAAGAATTGACGCTAACTGCAACAAAGGTGCTTCAGACCTGCCAGCTACTCTTCCAGAGAAAGATGACGCTGTCTACTCCCAGGAAGATTTGTCACTCTGGAAACCATAGGGCCGGTTCAACTCTGTCCTAGAAGGAGAGGTCAAAATCAGCTGGAGGGCAGTGAGGGTTTGGTGTTGAGTTTGCCTGCCCGTTAAGAAGCCCTGGGGGTGTCGTTATGTTATTAAGTGTTGGGCTCTTAACCGTAAGATCAGCAGTTCGAAACCACCATCTGCTCTGAGGGAGAAAGAGGAGGTGTGCTACTTTGCTAGAGGTACAGTCTAGGGAGGGAAGGTGGAGTAGAGAGGGGGAACCAATTGCAGGGATCTAAATATAACCTCCTCTCTGGGGTATGGGTAACAGGGAAGTGGGTGAAGGGACACATCGGACAGTGTACAATATGACAAAATAATTATAATTTGTAAATTATTAAAGGTTCACAAGGGAAGGGGAGTGGGGAGGAAATATGGGGAGCAGATACCAAGGGCCTAAGGAGGATGTTCTGAGACTGATGCTGGCAACACATGTACAAATGTGGTCTGCATACAATTGATGTATGTATTGATCGCGATAAGAGTTGGATGAGGCCCCCATAAAATTATTTTTTTTTAAAAAGAATTACAGTCTAGGAAATTCACAGGGACAGTTCTGCTCTGTCATATAGGCAGTTCTACTTTGTCATATAACGTTTATTATGAATCAGGATGGACTTGATTGCAGTGAGTTTGTTTTCTTGCTTGTTTACCTACCTGTTGCCTTGGGTTTATCTTGGTTCATTTAGTGACTTCTGATTAACATGTGAAAATTGTAAGCAGATGGAAGCTTGCTCTCATTTTGTGAAACGTTTTAAAGCCCTTGACCTCTTTATTTGGTAACTGTTAGAACAAGCTGTCAATATAAAAGCGTATGTTCTTGTGATATTTTAGCTCAGTCATTCTTCCACACGTTCAGCAGACATTTACAGAGTCCTTCATTATCTAGGACAGATTTTGTGCTGGGCCTTTGAGACAGAAAGGAGATGCTGGCAGGGTCCCTTCCCCCAGAGAGGCTAGGAGCCCAATAGGGAAAGCAAATGTGTAGCCAATCTGTCCCAGGACAGTGCTGACTGTTGCAGGAGAGGAGGTGACAGGTGGTGTCAGACCTGGTCCTTGAAGGATGTTGAGAGGTTTACCAGGCATAGAGAGGCAACAAAGATGTGGCAAGATGGGGGGCAAGGGACTTTAGGCCCGCCTGGGGTTGGGAGTTGGCCTACAAAGCCAGATGTAAAAAAGCAGGAGGTCGTAGGAGCCTACAGTGCTTGAACCCCACCCAAAGAGAGCAGTGAACGGGGAGCCAGAATTACTACTGTTTACTCATCTGACATTTAAAATGTTGGCAGCACTTAATATAAAAGTAAAAATTTAAAAACTCCTATGAGCCACGCTAAAAACTATAAGCCTCATTCAGCTTGGTTGCAGGATTTTCAACCTCTAGGATAGGTGTGTAGGAGGAAGTTACTGTGAGGAACTGGAAAGGTAGCCTAAGGCCAAGTGTTTGCCCAGGTATCCTCACTTAATTGTTAGAGCCCCAAGAATTGCAGGTGTGAAGCCCATTTTTACCTGGAAGGGAACTAAGACTTACAGACCTTGACTAGCCTGCTTCAGACCAAGTTGCCGCTGTTTAGTGAAATTCAAACCCAGGCTCTGCAGTGTTCTTTCCTGAATCCCATGGTGCTTTGGCTTTTAATTTGCTGTTCTGCCAGAAAATCCAATGTAGATGATGCTTTCCTCCTTTTTTTTTTTTTTCCTTCAAGAAAGATCCTGAGGGGTTCCGAGTAATTCTGTCTTGGCAGGAACAATTCTCTTTCTCTGGTGAGCTTTGATGTACCTGAGAATTTTGGCTTCAAGGTGCTATGATTGTAAATGATTTGCTAACAGATTAAATTGTGTTCCTGTGTTTATTTGGTTCCTCAAATAAATGTTAGAAAACTAATACACTTAAATTTCCTATCTGTCTCTTTAAAGTAACGTCATCATGATTCTCTGGTTAAAGAAAAGTTCTGATGCAATGAAGAGTGAATACATTTCCTAACAATTGTTTTCTTAATGCATGTGGTGGAGAACGCGCACACACACACCCTTGCCTTATTCCTATTGCTATGGCAGTAGGGCAGCTAACTTTGGTCTAAATATGTAGCATTTTCCCCTGTTATATATATATATACATTTTAAATGTAATTAAAATACTTAATTTCAAAGTCATTATAGAGTTGGACATGTATAATAAATGCATGTTATACTTTAAATGTTGGAAGTATCGTGTAGATTAAAATAATTACCCACATTTTAGAGTTGCAGCATGAAATGTCTATATATTTACCTGATTAAAGAGTTAAGTGGATACTTGTCATTTTGTGACTGTAGAAATTAATTTCACGATCAGGGTTTTTTGTGTGTATGTGACTGTTGATGATGGTGACTTTCAAACATCTACAAAGATAAACAATATTATTTAGCTTCAACAATCCCTAACATCTTGTTTTCTAACCCTTTTCACTTATACTCTCTTTCCTACCAATATTATTTTCAGACAAAACTTACTCTATGATATTTCATTTTATTACTTTTTTTACTGGGATACGTTATATTCTATGGGAAGAAAAAGGAAAAACACACAGTGCAGTTTTACGAAGACTAATTTGTAATCAAAACCTGAAAATAATGCAAAGGCCCCAGACATCTGCATGTTTATTCACACTGACATTTCCCCATAAGAAAACTTCAGAAAAAGTCACTTGTTTTGTTCTTTGAATCACTTAGAAATCCCCGTGTTTGTATCCCTTTCTCTTTGAGAAAAAGCACCAGATAAAATTGACTGTCGTGTTTTCAAAGTAACTAAGGAGCCCAGGTAGTGTCGCCCTGTAGGCACCCAGCTGCTGGCCAGAATTTGATGCTTGAAAGACACAAAACCATCTGCTTCTGTGGAGATGGACAGCCCCAGAACACTCAGAGCAGTTTTACCTGTTCTTCAGGGTCACTGGGAGTTGAAATTGACTGGATGGTGGTGGGTTCTGGGACTTGGTGTTTGTATTCCTGAATATTATCTAAAAAAAAAAAAAAAGCTCCAGATAAAATTGACTGTCACTTTTTAAAAATGGAATAGAATAGTGGCTAACTAAAGTCATATAGCTACTGTCAAATCATCATCAATTCCCCAAAACTCCCTTCTATTTTAGTATCACTCCACTGAGAACAGAAATTTTAGGGGGAATAAAATCACAAATAAATGAGTGAACCCCAAGTGAAGCCTTTTCCCTGTGATTTCTGATCTTTTCTGTTCAGTCCATACTGTAGTGGTACCAGGATACCCACCATTTTGCTTTCCAAGTTTTATTCTGTAACTTAAGCACAGTACTCCAAATAAGTTTTACATTACCATAATCCTCCTCTTCCTGGTGGTTTATCTGGAAGTAACATAGTTCTTAACTGTGTTTCCCTGTTAGCAGCTGCATGCAACCAATCCACATTGAAGATGATTCTTCACATGCTCTTTGGTGAGACATTTCAAAATGCCTTTGATAGAGATGCCTCGGGGGTTACCCTAATCTTGCTAATGTCAATGGTTACTAACCCTCCCACCGAGGTTATCAGCTTCTCCATTACCTTTGATTCTTTTGGGGGGGGAGATGCTCTTTATAACTAGCACTCATCTTCCACAGGGCGGGTGCAGTCAAGGGCCGACTTCAGAACCCCCATCCCCACCCCACCCCCTGTCACAACTTTTTCTTGTGACAGGTGCTGTGATAGCAGTGAAAGCTAAAAAGCCTCCACTTTGTTCTTTTTTAAGTATGCCTCTAAAAGTAAGGACTCTTTTTCACAAGAAAAACTAAAATTTCTTAAAATAGCATCAGATTTCCAATTGTTTCAGAAATTCTCTCGATTTTTTTAAAAAAGAAATGAACCAGAAGTTTGTTTCTTTTTGACTGGATTATTATTATTTTGATCGTTTATTTTGAATCAGGATCCAGCTGTGGTCCATATATTGTGATTGGTTGACATGTTTCTTTTTACTTTTGGATTCCTTACCGCTCCTTTTTTGTTTTCTTGGATTTTAAAATCAAGATCCTTTGGTAGCACCATGGTTAAAGCATTCAACTGCCAACCAAACAGCATCCCAGTCATAAGCAGCAGGAGAAGGCTGTAGCCGTCCACTTCCCCGAAGATAGGAACCCTTGGCAACCCAATAGGGCAGTGCTACTCCATCCTCTAGGACAGTGGTTCTCCACCTTCCGAAATGCTGTTCCTCATTGTGGTGACCCCCAAGCATAAAATCACTTTCACCGCCATTTCATAACTGACGTTTTGCTACTGTTATGAATTGGGCGACCTCTTTGAAAGAGTCTTTTGACTCCCAGTTGGAGAACACTGCTCTAGACACTCTATGAGCCCAAATCCCCTGAGGGCAGTGGATTCCTTCTTTGTTTTTTCGTTTGTGGTAAAGTGTATATAGCTAAACATTTGCCATTTCTAACTTCTTTGCATGCGTAATTCGTTGTCATTAATTACATTCACCCTCTTATACAGCCATTACCACTAGTTCCATTTTTTTTAATCACCTTAGCAGGAACGCAGTTTGACTTAAGTATTTTCTTTACTCACCCACTCCTGCCACTAACATACTTTGATCTCTGTGTAGTTGCCTATTCCAGCTGTTTCAGATAAGTAAGATTATATAGTATTTGTACTTTAAAAAAATCTTACTTCACTGTGTTTTCAAAGTTTATCCTTGTTGTAGCTTGTACCAGAAGTTCATTTCTTTTTGACTGAATTATTTTTCATTATACGAATATATCAGATTGTATTATCCATTAATCTGTCATTGGACACTTGGGTTGTTCTACCTTTTGGCTATTGTGAATGGTTCCGTAATAAATGTAGATGTACCTGTTTGAGGTCCCGTTTTCATGTGTTTTGGGTATATATCTAGGAGTAGAATTGCTGGGTAATATGGCAGTTTTAAGTCTTAATTGGTAGAGAAACTGGTTTATCTGCTAATATTACCACATGTGTTAGTCTGGATTGACGAGAGAAACAAATTCATATACACATGTGTATAAGAAAGAGCTTTATATAAAAGAACAGTTGTATATTGAGAAAACATCCAGCCCCACCCAAATCAAGTCCAATGTTGGCCGATATGTCCAGTCTTTAAATTCCTCCTCAGACTCACACAACACTTGCAATCTAGATGCAGGAAGATCCCAGGCCAGTGGGTAGAAACTCTTCTGGATCCAGTGGCAGTGGTAATCTCTCAGCCCTGCAGGGGTCTCCACATGGCTCCTGCAGCTCCAGGGTTCTAGCCCCATCAGCATAGTTCCATGTGTCTTGTCAGCAGGAAGATGAAGCAGAGAGTGTGTCTGAGAGCGATTTATCTCTCTTGCACCTCCAGATGAGGTCATCACACTGCATCCTGATTAACAGACTAGACTCCACCCCTTCACAAATTGACAGATTTTGTAATTGCCACACCACAATTGGGATCTTACTCATGTAATTTTGCAATGTACTTTAAAGTGTTTCTCAGTCTTTTGTAGAAGTGAATGGTTGGATCTGGATGAGTTCAGGTTTAAGGTTTTGTCTTTTGAAGAGACCCCTTCAGGTTCTAGTGTGCTCTTCCTCTTCAAGTACAAAAGTCTGGTGGTCGTGCATTGTGGGGCTAGCACCTGTGGATGTTCACTATGTAGATCTGTGGATATTTTAAAAGGGTACATTATTTGGGGAGGTAAGTTGATGCATCTTTTGCCAACGGGAACTCAATTTTTAACATGAACAATGGGCCTTTTCATATTTTATATTGGACTTTGAATTGCAGTTTTTTTTTTAATGGTGCCTCCTATCTTCTTTGTAAAAAGTTGGAGATAAATTAATAATAAAAATGAGCAAAAGGAACCCCTGTTTTAACATAGAAATTCCTTCTATCTAAGGAAGTATACTAAGCATTTGAAGATGAAATTTAATTGGAGTTAATTGGTATTTTTGTACTTTAAATTCTCTCCTTCCTGCCTGCATGCCTGCCCTTTCCCCACTAATTTTACCTTTGCATTTTTCTTATGCAAAGACTATATACTCCAAGACATTGTAGGAATAGTAAAATTAGATCCATGAATTACAAATGAGGTAGGCTCCCCTCCTTAAAAGTGAGTTACTAATATTAACTTTCTTTATGTTAAAAAGGTTCTTGTAATTTGCAGTTTTTTATAACTAAATTATGTGGCTGTTAACAACTTGAACAATATAAAACCCATCTTTCAGAGCTATGCCAAAAGTTTGTTTTTCTATAGGACAAGTAGAGAAGACTTGGGGCTTGCTTAAAAGTTTAAAAAAAATATTCAGAACACCTAGTTTGATTGTGGAGGAATGATTAAATTCAGGGGCTTCCTAAGGAAGAGACGCTGGGCAAGGAAGTTCTCACTCTACCTCCCTATCCCTTTGTGGGCTAGGATGCCCTCGGAGACTTCCATTTTTAAGCACTTACTGGCCATACCTACATGGTAACCAAAATCATGCCTGTCGCAGCTCATTGATACTGCTCTCTCAGTTCCGTCTTTCCAGGCCTGGCCACTCCTCACTTCCCAGCACAGATCCAGGTAAGTCCTGAAAGATCTAGACCCACGGAACTCAGTTACCTCCAAGGGTGTTTTCACATAAACCAAAGACAAAAGCTTTTAGGTAAAGCTAGGTCCTTTACCCTACGATAGAAATGGAAAAAAAAGTTACAATTGTCTGATTCTCTTCCCCTTTCTCTCACTCTCTTTTTTGAAGTAAAAATCTATATATCAAAACATGATATATTCAATAATCTCTATATATACAGTTCTAAGATAGTGATTACATTCTTTACCTTGTGTCAACCCCACCTTTATTTTTTTTCCTAATTAGTTTCACCACCATTAGTTTAGTCTCACCGACCCCTAAACTATTTATCTCTGCTTTAAAGTTGGTCTCATAGATTTTATCTTTTAAGCTAAACTTTTGTTTGTTTAAAAATGATCTAAGAGTGTTTGATTTCATAGTCTGAAGAGTATATCCCAGTACAGTAGTCCATCTATTGTGTCCTTGATCAAAACATTCAGTAATGGAGGCTGGGCACCATAAAATTCTTCTGGTCTTGTATGAGAGGAAACAGTGGTTCTCGGAGATTGTTAGTTCCATAGTTCGCAATCTTCTCTGATCCTTCTGTTTCCTTCTTCTTGCTCTAAGTCAATAGAGAGACCAATTGTTCTATCTTGGGGTGGCTGCTCACAAGCCTTAAAGTCTATTTTTAAAAACTTCCTCCACTCAGAGGTCAATTCTGATGAATAATAATTGCTTCTTATACAAATAAAAGCATATATTTGTACAAAACGTCAAGTGATTTAATTTCTCAGATAGTTTAAACATTATCTAAAGGGGTACTGTTCCAAAGTGAGTCTTTGCAGAACTACTTAGGAGGGTACAGCCCAGATAACAGATCCATCCATTTCAAAGAGTGAGCATGGGCTTATGCTTGTGATCAAAATCAGCACCACAACTCACCTGTATTGACTATGTAGATATTGAGTATGATAACTGATGAAGCACATGCCTTAGCATTTCCTTCAGGTTTCCTGAAACAACATCATTGCATCTTCAGATGAGAAGCAAATGTTCTGATGAATCACCTCCCGTCTACCGTATCTGTCCCCAAGGTGCTCACACAGCATTAGTCATGGCATCTGCTTTTGTACTGATTGGATTTTAGTTCACATCTTCAGAATCCAAACAACTGTACAGGGAGGAGTTTCAGTAAAACGAGTGTGGTCATCCCTGCTTTCATCTCACTCATTGTTGTGCATTTATCTTATGCTGGGCATGGTCCTAACTGTCCTGACTGATTCTGTGCACATCCTCATGTTACAGATGGCTGCCTTTCTTACCCAGTGCCACCTAGAGAAGGGGCAGACCTGCCAACTCTAATTACTATGCAATGAGGATGCTGACCCTAATCACTGTGCAATGCTGCCTTTTCGTATTTATGCTCTGTTTTTCCCTTAACAAGCATCTACTCTACACCCACTGTGTAATTACTTAGGGATTGTAAGAGAATCAGACACATTTTCTGCCCATAAGGAATTCACAGAGTAGACTTGGAGGGAGACTTGCAATGTGATGTAAAATGAAAGTAGACCCTGCTGGTTAAAAAAAAGGACCATGCTTAATTGCAAAAATAGTAGAGAGATGGATCTCTATGTACTGTTCACCCATTTCTCCTAGTGGTTGATTGTTAGTTTTTTTTTAATTTTTTTAAGATCAAGAACAGTTTTAATGTGAATTCATTAAGGCAAGGCTAAAACTAACACCAGGGTTCAGTGTAGCAACGATGAGACATACAACTTTCTCTAGTTCTTAAATACTCCCTCCACCCCCTCCCCACCCCCACTATCATGATCCCAATTCTACCTTACAAATCTGACTAGCCCCGAGGATGTACACAGATAGGAACTGGAAACACAGGAAATCCAGGACAGATGACCCCTTCAGGACCAGTGGTGAGAGTAGTGATACCAGGAGGGTGGAAGATAGGTGGGATAGAAAGGGAACCAATTACAAGAATTTACATATAATCTCCTTCCTGGGGGACGGACAGCAGAAAAGTGGGTGAAGGGAGACATCAGACAGTGTAAGACATGAAAAAATATTAATTGATAAATTATCAAGGGTTCGTGGGGGACAGGATAGAAAAAAGGGATTAAGTAGAAAGCAAATGTTTTGAGAATTTTGGTGGCCAACAAGTGTACAAATAAATGTGCTTTACACAATGGATGTATGTGTGGATTGTGATAAGAGTTGTATGAGCCCCCAATAAAATGATTTAATATATATTTACACAGAACTTCTCTTAAAGAAATATGGACAGTTATTCTTCTAAAATCTCCCTAAAATTTTATTTCAAATGCATATTATTATCTATGAAAGTAAAGGTATCACTCCTGAATAGCTGCATTTAAGATGTACAGAAGGAAGTTATGAAATAATCACAAATAGTAAGAGGACAAGTCAAAATGTATTGTTAATGAAGTCATAGAAACCTTTTGTTTTAAAGATCATTTTATTGGAGGCTCTGACAACTCTTTTTTTTTAATGAATCATTTTATTAGGGGCTCATACAACTCCCATCAGAATCCATATAAACATCAATTGTATGCAGGCCACATTTACACACTTATTGCCATCATCACTCTCAAAACCTCCCTCCCTCCAGCCCCCCAGTATCAGCACCCTATATTACCCTTCCTCTCCCCCCTTGAACCCTTAGTAATTTACAAATTGTTATTATTTTCATACTGTACACTACCCAATATGTCCCAACACTCGCTTCCCTGTTGTCCGTGTCCCAGAGAGGAGGCTACGTGTAGATCCCTGAAGTTGGTTCTCCCTTTCTATTCCTCCATCCCTCCACCCTCCTGGTATTACCACTCCTATTACTAGTCTTGAGGGCGCATCTATCCTAAATTTCCCATGTTTCCAACTTCACTGTACATCTCCTGGTCTATCTGGATTTATGTGGTAGAATTGGGGTCATGATAGTGGGTGGGAGGCAGCATTTGGGAACTAGAGGAAGGTTGCATATTTCATTGCTACTACCCTGTGTCTTAACTGGCTCATCTCCTCCTTGTAATCCCTCTGCAAGAGGATGTCACCTCACCTATTGATGGGCTTTGGGTCCCCAATTTGTACTCCCCCTCATTAATAATAATGTAATTTTAGCTCATTGATGCCTGACACCGGATCCCTTCACCACCTCATGATCTCAGACTGACAACTCTTAGCACAACCCATACATCAATTGTATCAGGCATATTTGTACATATGTTGCCATCATTCTTTTCTAGACAATTACTTTCTGTTAAGCACTTAGTACCAGCTCTTCTTTTTTCCCACTCCCCCCACCGTGACCTGATAGATTATAAATTATTATTATTATTATTATTATTATTATTATTATTAAAGAAATCTTGAATGAACAAAAATACCAAAATGTAAAGCTATTGTTTCTCTACATGTCCTCTATCTAAACCTATACACTTTTTAAAATTAATCATTTTGTGGGGGGACTTTTACAGATTTTATAACATACATAATTCAGTTATATTAAGCACACGTGTACATATCATCATTTTCAAAACATTTTCTTTCTACTTGAGCCCTTGCTATCAGCTCCTTTTTTGGCCCCTCCCTCCCCCACGGTCGCTCCCTAGTGAATCCTTCATCAATTATATATTATTGTTGTTATTTCTTATCTTACACTATCCATTGTCTCCCTTCACCCACATTTTTATTATTTGTTCCCCTCTTGGGGTGGTGGTAGTTATATATCCAAGTGGTTGTATTTTTTACAGCGTCTTAGTACAATATCAAAACCAGGAGTGGCATCGGTGCATTGTGTATGTTGTACTATGCCATTTTATTACATGTGTGTATATGTACATGTGTTAATATGTTTTAACAGCAGAACCATTTAATCACTCCAAAGATCTTCCATGTGCTGTTTCTTTATGTTGACATAAACTCCCCACCCTGTCTCTCCAGCTTGGCAGCCACTAATCTGTTCTGCATCTCTATAATTTTATCATTTCAAGATGTTGCAGACATGGAACCATGAATTATGTGACCTTTGGGGTTGACTGTTTCACCCTGGTCACTATGAGTTGGAATGGACTCCAGGGCAGATAGTGTAATGCCCTTAAGGTCCATCCAAGTTGTCGTTTTGATAATTTATTCCTTTTTATTCTATGGTATAGATGTTTTTACCTATTGAAGGTCATTTAGGTTGTTTCAGCTTGAGGCTGCTATGAATAGGACTGTTATGAACATCCATGTACAGATTTTTGTTGAAACAGATCTTTTTTTAAAGTAATTTATTTATTTTTATTTTTTTTGGGGGGGGGGGCAATCACTGCTCTCCAGTGGTGGGAGTAGGAGGCCCAGCCCCACTGCTGGAATTGAACCTCCGTCCCAGTGGGCCGCAGTCCCGCGCACAACCACTACGCCACCGGGGCTCAGCCCCAGTAGTTTATTTTTTGTTGTTAAAAATGTACAGCAAAAAAATACCCCAGTGTTTAACAATTTCTACAGCTATAATTCAGTGACACCGATTACATTCAAGCTGCACAGTCATACTGTCTTTTTCCAGATTGTTCTTCCATGGGCATGAGCCTACGGCCCCATAAGCAGTCTATGGAGCATTTTCAGTTGCTGTTGTCAGTCTGGTCCCTTACAGATACTGCTTTAAAAGAGCATAGTGCTCAATATAGACATTATTTATTGTTTTATTTTAAGACTATTTCAGGGGATACCTTGGTTTAAAGTATGCCGATTATCTCAGGACAATATCTTTGTGAGTTTCTCCACCTTCCATGGTTCCAGAAAGCGTGGGGTCTATGAGAATTTGAAATTCCATTCTGCATATTCCATCTTTTGAATCAGAGTCTTCTATAGAATTTTGACCAAAACATTGAAAATGTCTCTTTTTAAGAGTGTGTTCACAGTACTTAGTACAAGGAATGCAAGTGGAGAGAGCCTTTTAGCTGTTTGCAGATCCAGGGAGCACTGAGAAGGCCTTACCCAAAGCATTAGATTGAGGTGTGGGGGATTAGACAGAGACAAGTAGGAGAATGGACAAGTGATAGGGAAGCACTATTACTCCAACAGTCCAAATACCCATTGTTATTCTGTACCCATAAGATGTTCCGTAGCTTCAGAATTGATAATTCAGGAGGATGACCTTGTGATGTCATAGATTTTTTTATTATCAAAGAAAGATTTGGGGGCTGAGCCCCGGTGGCGTAGTGGTTGTGCGCGGGGCTGCGGGCCACTGAGATGGAGGTTCAATTCCAGCTCACAGGAGCAAAGACTGGACCTCCTACTCCCACCACCAGAGGTCAGTGATGCCTAAAAAAAAGAGAAAGATTTAGTTGCGCTTTGTTATCATTAAGAATTCAAGTAAGAAATGAGCAGTTTGATACAAAAATTTCTGTAGCAAGTATTAAAATAAAGCACAGAGGGTTATTCATGAAAATCTGCTTTTGCTCACAACTGTTAGTTAACTTAAATATTGCATGCCTTGAGCATTCTGAAGCATTTGTGTGAAATTAGAAAAAAAAAAAAGGTTTGAACCTATGGGCAACTGAATTACCATATTTTCACTGCCAGTAAAAAAAAAAAAAAAAATACAGCCTTGCTGGGTGAGGCCAGTAAGAAGAAGTGGGAAGGCCTATGATGTTCTAGTCTGGATCTGACCAGCCAGTGGAACCGTCATTCTAAACCGTTAGAGTGGACCGGATCAACCAGGAAAGAAGCTCTCTGGGTTGGCATGCAACTATAGCCACTAGCAGTGAAGTCTGTAAATGACAACTGATATTCCCTTAGCAGTAGGGTTTACAATCTGTGATTCTTCCCCACTGTAAAAGGTTGTGACTGTACATTTGTAGTTTGAGCTATTTTTAATTTGGAAAAGATTAATCCGCAAACTTAATATCATGCTTTTCGTACTTGAATTAGTGGTATTTAGAAGAATGCGAGAGATAACTTTTTCTTACTCTAGCTCGAACAGATAAAAACTTCCTCTTGTCCACTATATATGTACAGTGGGTAGATTTTATGCCAGCAATTCTACAGTCTTGGAGAAAGAGAAACAGTGTTCCTGGAAGCAGGATGGTCTTAACAGGAGAGGTGGGGATGAGAAGCCAACTGCCTTCAGTAAAAGCCCTTACCGGCAGGGCCTCCCCTGAGGCCTCCTGTCCTCAGCCTTGGGACTGGAAGACCACATGGAGCAGAATGTGTCACCTCCACCCCCACCCTCTTCTGAGCTTTTTCACAGGGATCACTTGGTGGGCACTGGACCTCCCCCTCTTCCATTTATAGAGTCAGGCTGTGGGAGAGTATGTTCCAGGGCCCTGGGGAGACAAAGGTGTATAGGACTGCTTCTGAGGATCTCAAAGCCTGGGGCAAGGAGGCCAGCCTGTGAAAGGGGAATTCTAATGCTAGACGCCCTGAGAGTGCTGCTAGTGCCCGAGCCAGTGTGAACTGCGGAGGGGTGCAGTAGCCATACTACACTCCACGGCAGCAGCCAGGGGTAAGGAACCCACCCAAACCCACTGCCATGAGAAGGGGAGGCATTGAGTGCAGACGCATGGATTGGAGTTACGGTTTGCTACGTGAAAACTTCCTGTGCCCCCTGTTTGAACAGCCATTTTTTAAACCCGGCTGATGTTGTGTTTGGTGGAAGCATAATCTCAACCCAAACAATTCACTAATAACTAATAATTTAGCAGTCGTTGGTTCTCCGGTTGCCTTGAGGGTTGTTCCCTTGCTCTCATGAAGCCCAAGCATGATGGAGAAGGTGACTTTGACAGCTCTCTTTTGTTAGGGAGTCTCCTCATGGATTTCAGTTTTCCTCATGTACTTGAAACCTGACAAGTGATTCTCTTACTGCCACACAGAGGCAAAATATTTTCATTTAAAAATAAGTTTAAATCTCCAGATGAAATTATAATAATAATTGTAGCAGTGAATATGACTTAATGTACTTTCAAAATTCAAAGGTGCTAATGTAATACTAATGTAGTCATCAGGGTATAGGTTGTGAGGAGTAGTGGCAGACGAAACTAAAGAGCTGCTCAACCACGTTGAGATTTATTTTTGTTGTTCCCGGTGGGGGGGGGGGTGTGAATTGGGTTTTCAGGAATCTGCCATTGGACAGCTCTGTGGCTTCCATCCAGTCTCAGGTCACTGATCCTCCCAGCAGTAAGAGAGAAAGATTGCTTGGGAGACAAGCAGCTTTCTGTCATCTTGAAGTAGCACACCTCACTTCTGCCCACACCTGGTTGCTTGGACAGTTGCCAGATGTAGCTTCTAGTTGGACAGCTATTAGTCCAGCTATTGTGGAGAGGCTTCTGCTACTAAAAGGAAGAAGAATGAATGATCAGGGAGGCTATATGCAGCCAGTGTCACAGGCATATTGCTTGCTTTGCCTTTACCTGTCAAAGTAGCTCCCATTTGCTTCTATCTGCCGTGCCCTCCTCCCTGCCTGTCTCCCCCAGGTCACCAAGTGCCATTTGGTCTTCTGCAACCTATGCATTTTCTTCTGTACCAGCTGCCACTACCTCTGTGCAGACGCTGACATTTTTGCCTGCTCTCCCTTTTCTTCCCTTTCTGGTTTCCTGAATAATCCTCCTGAAGTCTGTTTGTGGATCTCTTCTGTTCTGTGACCGCACAACCCACAGGGTTGTACCCAGATGTCTCTGAGCGACTTCCAGGGCCTGTGGTGATCTGGCCTCATTTCTCTCTTCAACTTCATTACCGCCACCATCTCCAAAAAACCTCAATGTCACAGAGTGCATTCTGACTCATAGTGACCCGACTGCCCAGAAAAACTCAAATGACGTGGTCTTGCTCAGAATACACCTCTGCCTCTGTGCACGCTGTTCTCTTCCTCCCCTCCCCTGGGTTCCAGTCCTCATAAACTCAGCTCAGGATGTGGGCCTCCCCAGGAGCAGCCACTTTGTCATTGTTCTGGTACTGACCTGATCAGCAGAAGCTTCTCATTATGTGGTTTATGAGTGACCAGTGTGCAAAGTAACTATTTCCAATAGGATAGGATGGAGTCCCCACCTGCCTCCCATTTATCAATTCTTGTCGCTGACTGTTGGCCCTGGTACCCCAATGACCAAATTTAGCAATCCCTCGTGTCTGCCCATAGTCGGAGCCTGGGTCCCCTTTGTCTCTGGCAAAGTAGTCAAAACTGGATGTTGCTGCTACATCTGTGAAGCTTATCTGGTCTGTACCCTACCAGCGAACAAGATCTCTTTGTCCTTTTTCCTGCAAGTATTTTATTTACAGTTTGCTCAATGCTCTTACCTTACTGTAACTTGTGAAAGTTTTTAGTCTTCTCTCACAAACACTGAATTATATGCTGCTTCACAACCCATTTCCAGCTGATCATGCTGCACCTCCTATAATACTTAGCCCCGTCATGTAGAAAAGGATACCATAAGTGTTCGGGTGCATTGCCTGAGCCTCTTAAACATTCTGAACAGCTCAGTCTTTAGAAAGGGATATTCCTTTATTCAGATGACGCAGCCTGGTGAGAGAATCATTAAACATGGTATTGTGAGTCCGGCTGGCGGAGGTTTTACGGAGGGCTTCTACTGTTGAGGAGGTAGGCTCTCCCGGGCCTAGGAGTATGGGCTGCCTCTGTGAGAAAACAGACCTCGCCCCACTCTGGAACTTACAGGACAAACCTGATAGCCTGCACCAGACTCTAGTTCCCTTTCTACAAGCAAGTTGGTGTGAGTGGGGCTATCGAACCTCTGCCAGCCTGGATGCTCAAGTATGAAATAAGACTGATATGCCAGCCTGTCCCTTCTGTGACAATCATTCATTAGAGCGTTCAGTGCTGTGGCGGTTCCCCCAGAGGTGCTCTACCACGTTTCCTTCCCAGGGACCAGGTAAAAGTGAAGCACCGATCAGCTGGAGAAGCTGTTTATTGGATGTAGGGTTCTTATTGGAGTTGCTATGTCGATTTCATTGTTGGATGGAAATCCTAGGCATCACTGTCTTGATCCGTAAATCATCACTACAAAGACCCTGGGGTAGGCAGACATTAAGTAAGTATTAGAAGCAGCAGGAGTTTGGAGTTGTACAGTGTAAATTCTGTGTTTTAAAATAATATCAAATCTATATGCATTTATTCATGTATTTTATATTGAGAACAAGCAAATATTTTATATTGAGAACAAGCAAATATTTGTTTACCAAAACAAATAAATCAAATGAGTGTAACTCTCTGCAGATTACTCTTTTGTTTTCCGCATTAGTCTCTTTCCTTCCTATACAGCCGGGCTCTGCAACCTACCACCGAAATCATGGACAGACAGCTTTCCATGGCTGATCTCACACCACACACACACACACATACACACACACACGGGGTTGTACACATTGTAGCATCAGCATCACTAGTTGGGACAACTAGATTACCTCATCCTGCAGAGCAGCTGGTCGGGTTGTACCGCCAGCTGTACAGTTAGTAGTCCAGTACTGACCCTATAGTGCCAATGCAAATAAAAGCCACAATGAGATGTCACCCCATGCCCATACACTCAAAAATCTCACTGCCATCCAGCTGATGCTAGCTCACAGCGACCTGATACACTCGAGTAGAACTGCCCCTCTGGTTTGTGAGACTGTGAAATCTCTTAAATCCTTACAGGAGCAGTTTGCCACATTCCCTGCCCCCACCCCCACCCCCACCCCACTCCCCCTTGGAGCAACTGGTGGGTTTAAACTGCCGACCTTGTGGCTGGCAGCTAT
>PVJH01005522.1:37393-110728 GCA_004026705.1 Nesogale talazaci
ACTTTGACATATAAATCCTGGTTTCTGGTTCAATATTTTAGCCCTTAATTTTTTTTTTTTTTTACTTAGTAGAAAATTAATTCATTTTGTTTTCTGCAGCACTTCTAGCAGTGATCCTTTTGAAACAATACCTTCATCTCCAGTGGAGACAGTAGGAATAAACTCTTCTCATAAAGAGAGCAAGCTCATGAGAAACATGTAGTAAGGGAGTCTTCTGATGATTGATAATATATGTTATTTTCTGTAATTTTAAAAGCAAATTCCTTAAAATATGGTCACACAGGGCCCCAAATTTCTTTTCCAAAAAGTGTTACACCATCAAGATGTCTTTGCATTTTTGTGGGTTTTTTAGAATTTGGTAAAGTTGAGTTTATCATGGCTCCATTTTCTTATTTAACCATAAACTTAAACAGAGCTGGGGAACTAAGGAACCTGGTGGCTCAGTGGCGAAAATATTGAATTGCTAACTGAAAGATCATCTGTTCGAATCCACTGAGGAGAATGATGGGATAATCTTCCATCAAAGATTTACAGCCTCTCATCAGAAGATACAAAACAATCATATCGATGCCAATGAAGAGGGTTAGAGTGGAGATCCAAAGACCATCTGTAGACTATTGAACATCCCCTCACAGAAGGATCACAAGGAAGGAACAAGTCAGCTGAGGTGCAGTATAGCACCGACCAAACACAGCATTCCTCTAGTTCTTTAATGCTTTCCCCCCACTATCATGGCCCAGTTCTACCTCAGAAATCCGGCTAGACCGGAGCATGTACACTGGTACAGAACTCTCGACACACAAAATCCAGGATAGATAAACCCCTCGGGAATATTAATAGGAATAGCAATACCACGAGAGGAGGGGGAAGGTGTGGGGAGAACGGGGAGAAAGAGGGACTCAATCACAATGATCAACAGGGGGACGAACAACAGAAACGTGGGTGAAGGGAGACAGCATATGGTATAAGATATGAAAATAATTTATAATTCATCAAGGATTCACAAAGGTGGGAGGGGGGAAAAAACTGATACCAAATGCTTGAGTAGAAAATGCCTTGAAAACGATGATGGCAACCTATGCACAAATGTGCTTGATACAATAGCAGGTATGCATTGTTGTAAGAGCTGTAAGAGCCCACAATAAAATAATAATAAAACAATCCACATCCTCAGAAACCCTGTGGAGCAGTTCCACTCTATCCGAGAAGGTCGCTCTGAGTCAACAAACTCGGCAGCAGTGGGTCATGGGTCTGTACAGTTCCAGTAAGAGTGCATGTTCATTTTGTTTTAAGGATTCTGACGACGATCCCGGTGCTTTGGAACACCCTATGACACTACATCATGAGTGACAGTAAATGTGATAGTCAGTTTTACAGCGTGCAAGTGGCAGACTCAACGTTCACTGTCTTAAAACGCTACCAGCAGTTGAAATCAATTGGCTCTGGAGCTCAAGGGATTGTTTGGTAAGTATAGTCTGTTTTAATGGTGTGCACGGAATGACTGCTTCAATGAAAAGTAAAATCAAGCCATCAGAATTTTAAAATGCTGATGATAAAAGTACTCTTTCTTTGCTATGGGCTCGTGAGCCAATTTGGATCAACTTTGTTCTCTAGTTATATGTAGTCAGAGTAAAGGCTACAAACCCAAATTCTTAGAATGCTGCAAAAATGTGACTAGGTAGCGATTTTTCCCTGTTTGTTTCTATTTTTATTTGTTCGTTTTGTTTCTTTTCCTGTTTTTTTTCATTCCCCTTGTCATGATAATATCAGAATTTGAGGTATGACAGTGAGTTGTAACAGAAGTTTGGAGTTTTATTCATTTCTTCATCATGGCCACCTTTTCCCCCTCCCCCTTTTATTCCCGATCACTCCTATTCATTTCCAGGCGCCATCCTTGCCGTGCCTTGCTATTCATTGGCAGGATGAGGCCAGTCGGTCTCATCCACACCCCATGGATTACCCAGGAAGGGATGCTGTGTGAGGGCTTGGGCTGGCCGTCTCTTCCTTGGTGTCTCACTTCAACCATGTGTCCAGCCCAGGACGTCAGAATCGTTAGTCTGACCCTGAACTTAGTCTCTTGCATGGTAAGACAGTCAGCTGCTGCAACATCACTGCCCAGCTAAAGGTAAAGTTTTTTTCACATGTTTTTTAGACTACAGTTGTCAGCACTTCCCAAACTTTTTATCCCTTCTTTTTCTGAGTGAAACTTTTTTTTGCGGGGGGAGGAATGGGAGGTCAATAAAAACAAAAGTCTCTTCACATTTGAAAGAGACAGTGATAAAACTTTTGCTCCATCTAAGTTTGCAGGTAGCCACCAGAGGAGACTCGGGAAAAATGGAAAATCTTTTGGATATTTTGCGAGTGGAGTTGATGCTTTCCTCCAGAGAGGTTGAACTTTGAGAATCGATGATAGTGTATAATTGACTCTCCATTGCAGATAAATCTGATCCTGGAACTCAGTTGTGTTCTTTTAGCCTCGGTGGTTGGCAGTCCTGGTAGATAAACAAAGATGGTCGTCCACAGTCTCCCAGAATAAGTTTTGAGAGAGAAGAGACAGTTTGGAAGAACCAGCTTTCCAACATGTCAGAAATAGTGACGATCTTCACTGTGGTTACACTGGTACTGGTTACAATGAATCCATTGTGCCAACAGATGTTTTTGAAGTCAGAACATGATTCAAAATTTAATCTCTTTTAATATTCATAAAAGACTACAGAAAATAGAACATTCTGTTAATTTACCACCAAACCAAACTCACTACCCTCAAGTCTATCCCCACTCATACTTACAGGGTTCCCAAGGCTGTAAATCTTCACAGGAGCAGAAGGACTCATATTTTCCCCCACGGTTTGATTCATAGTCCATCTTTTATTTGAAACTAGGTGGTAATTAGGCACAAGCAATTGGGCAAAACTGTTCTCGGGCATTTAATGTAATAACCACGTCAAAAGACTGAGTGAAAACTGGTATTTAGTTATAAAATGCAAAGCTTTACAAAGCGTGGGCATTTGAAGCAAATGACTTCCTTACAAGATAGTAAATGACAATGAAATTTGCAGGGTACTTTATTTGCTATCCAGCTTGCATGTTATCTTTATTTTTTTAAAGAGGAATAGTTTAATACTGAAACAATTCAGTATGGTTGTGCATTTTTTATTTGAAAATTTTAGTTTTAAATTAAAAACTTTAATTTGGCATCACAAGGATCCCTGGTGGTGCAGTGATGACAAAGATCGGCAGTTTGAGGTACCAGCTGCTCTTTGTAAGAAAGAAGTGGCCGGCTGCTTCCATAAAGACTTTCAGCTCAGGAGCCCTCAGAGCAGTTCTACTCTGCCCTGTACGATCACTGTCAGTTAGCTCCAACTCTACAGCATTGGGTAGACTCATGTACCAAGCTTCCTCAGGTAATGGTAATATTTTAACAGTAATAAAAATTTTAGATCAGGAAGTTCTGAATTTTTAAAAAATGTAGCCTTTAATAATAGTTTTTGAAAAAACTAGAGCACTTGTTATTGTTTATGGATATGTCATTCTTGGTACTAAAGTTTTGTATTTAATGATACTTTCATATGATCATAAATGTGAAATAAATTGTGATTTTAAAATGGTAGCTTAAGTTGTGCTTGATAGATCCTTAACAGTAATTTCACTTAATTCTTAGTGTTTTCATCATTAAATGAATTTATGACAATTTAAGTAATGTTTATAGGAGCAGCTTTTACCTCACATATAGAAAGGTCTTTTTTAGTATATGCACTGCCGAAGTGATGACTAAGGTATTAAGAAATATGTTGAGACTAAAATTTTTAAAGATAGCTTATATTTTTCTCTCTCTTTTTAAGGTTCCTTTTTGTATTTTTCTCTTGCAAATCCCCATTTTCATAGCTTGAAATTAACCCTAAAGAAAGATTAAAAAGTGGATTGTCTTCTAGCTCCTTAAGGAAGCTGTGTACGTTAAACAAATGGAGGCGTGCTTATTGGAGAAGAAGGTCTCCGAAGGAGCCTATTAGCAGCTAACAGTTTATTTTTGATCTTTGAAGTGATTAATTAATTCATCCACCTTTGTAACCCACACAAATAAAAACTGTTAGGTTAACCTTACTGGGTGGATCAAAGGGATTAATTAAACTCCATTAGATCATTGGTATTTTCTTTGTAAGAATATTTGTACAATTATGAGAATTAGACAGGTGCTTCATCGGTAGGCCTCAGGCAGCCTGCTAATCTGCAGCAGCTGGACCTTGGCTGGTGGAAACTTGGGTTTTCGGGTGTTACTTTATTGCTTTTTTTCCATGGAGCTGTACTGGTTTCCTTTCAGCCGTGAGCTGGAGATGGCTGCTGCTTGTATTCCATGTGAATTCTCTGGGGCTGCCACAACAAGTGACCACAAGCTTGGTGCTTTAAGGAGCAGAAATGTATCCCCTGGGTTCTGGAGGTGGAAAGTCCCGTGTGAGTGGTGAATTGCATCCCACTCTGAGGCCTCCAGCGCAGCGGTTCTCGACCTGCCTCCTGCCATGACCCTTTCATACAGTGCCTCACGGGGTGGGGACCCCCCCCCAACCATGCAATTATTTTTGTTGCTACTTTGTGACTATAATTTTGCTCCTGTTATGAATCGGGCGACCCCTGTGAAAGGGGTCGGGACCCACAGGTTGAGAACCGCTGCTCTATCTGCTCCATGCCACTCTTGGATTTGGGTGGTTGCCAGTGTTCCTTGACTTGGAAAACTGCATCACTTCAGTCCCTGAGTCTATTGTTGCATGCTCATCTCTCCTGTATGTGTTCTATTCCCTACCCTGTTCATAAAAGACTAGTAGTCAGGCTGAGCCCCAGTGGCGTAGTGGTTGTGCGCGGGACTGCGGCCCACTGGGACGGAGGTTCAATTCCAGCAGTGGGGCTGGGCCTCCTACTCCCACCGCCGGAGAGCAGTGATGCCCCCCAAAACAAACAAACAAACAAAAAGACTAGTAGTCATAATGGATTTAGGACTCACTCAAGTATGACCTCCTCTTACCTTTTAGGAACCCTAGTCAGCACAGTACATCTCCCCTCTGTGCCCGAGGCTCCATAGGCCTGATAAACTGCAGTAGTGGTGAGCTGGGAGCAGCCGTCTTCAAGACAGGAAGGAGGTTTTCCCATGACATTTGCCATGTCTTTTGGGGATTTTTCCTGCCTTTGTTCTGCACAGCACCTTCAATGTTGGCATGATGCTTAAAATTTGTAAAAAAAGAAAAGTGTTATATCTGGTAGAAGGGTCTTTTTATTTTTCCTGCTGTTTGGATAGAGTAGAAAGCTAGTAATTAGGCAAATTAGACTCCTCCTCTCCATCAGTGGTGGAAGGACCTGAGGGTCCCTGACATGGAGCCCTGGTTTCCAGATAACATTTTTTTCTTCATTGGTTTCTTCCCTACAAATGTGACAAGTTCATTCCCATTTACATGGCTTTGTACTCACGCATCTCCTGGTTGTGTTCTCTCCTGTGTACCCCCATTAAACACCTGGTATGTCCACACACTGCCCCTTCTCTCATCTATGGAACATCACCAAATAACCTTGCTTTGCATAGTTTGACCCAGATACTTGAGTGCGACACAAGCATAAGAGAGAGAGATCGAAGGTCTTGGGGAAGTGGCAGAGAGACAGCCATTTAAGGATGGGCTTCCTTAACTCTCATTGGCTTGTCATTCACGGGTTCCTAAGGCGGATAATGATGTGGCCAGGGGACACCATCTAGTCTTTGAGCTCTGCCATCGTCCTCACTCTCTATGGTGAATCCAATGACAAGGATGGCTCGTTCCTTTCCCTCACCTCACAGGGCTTTAGAGGCAGGTTTGCCTGTTAACATTTTGAGACTTTGTTGCTTATTCTGTGACTTGGTCTGTTGATAACTCTGAACCAGTGATACCTTTTAGTGTAACTAGTGCTCTAACCTAACCTTTGTTTGAAATCTTAGTAATAATGAAGAAATATTTATAAGTGATTTTAATGCCCCTTCTTCACCTTTTCCTTTTGTGTTCATACTACATCAGGCTATAAGGATACTAAGTAGGGTGGGAAAGTAATCGGGCAATATCACATTCCTGTTTATTTTAAAAAGGAAAAAAACAAAATGTATTTTCTAAAATAACCTCAGCAGGCAAGTTACTACTTTGACACAAAGAATTGGATTTGAATTTATTATATTCTTTATAAAAATATTGGTACTATAGAAGTAATTGATTTCATCATCTACAACTTTGTTTTATAGGTATTATACTTTAAAATTGATCATCAGTGATCATTTGGAGGGATGAGTGGCTAAATCCCACCTGCTACCCAAATGTTCATCCCCTCATCCCTGGGACCTGGGACTGTTACGGTACATTTAAAAAAAGGAATGTGCAGATTTTATTAAAGTTAAAGATCTTGGGGTGGGTAGGTTACCCTAGATTACCCAGATTACCCATATAATCATGAGGTTCCTTAAAAAGGAAACATGAGAGGGTCAGGATCAGAAAAGGACATGTGATGACAGAAGTAGAGATTCTAATGATACAAGGTCAGTGGCCAAGGAATATAGGCAGTTTCTTGGAGCCAGAAAAGGAAAGGAATAAAGCATTCTTTTCAAGAGCTTTCAGAAGAGACACAAGCAGGCTGACACATTGATTTTAGTCTTATATGACCCATGATGGATAACTGACCGCCAGAACTATAACATAATAAATGTGGACGGTTTTAAGTGTGTTGTAATTTATTGCAATCATGAGAGACAGCAATTTTAGAGAGAATATGTGTTTTTATATGTTTGCTAACTGTAGTATCATAATAGCCACAGTATATGGCTTCTGGTCACCACCTGCCTGCCAGTTTGTTGTACTTGATGGTTTATGTGTTGCTGCGATGCTGAAAGCATTGTCACGTATATTTCAAATACCAGCCAGGTCACCCAAAGTAAAAAGGTTTCAGCAGAGCTTTAAGACTCAGCAGTGTGCAAAGAAGGACTAGGCTGTCTGCTTCAGAGGAATGAACCCCTGGAAACCCAATGCACAGTATCAGACATGGTCAGTTACGGAAAACCTGATGAGCAGGAGCAGAGCACTGTCAGGGATGAGCCCCTGGGGTGGGAAGGCACTCAATGCTTGACTGAGGGATAAGCCCCTGGGGTGGGGAGGTGCTCAACACTTGACTGAGGGAGAACTGTCTCCTCAAAGTTGAGTCGACCAGGATGACCGGAATGGAGCAGAACCTGTGGAGTAAAGCCTTTGGGACTTTCATTTTCTGTTGGGGCATACTCAAAATGAGAAGAAATAGCTACACACATCAATTAGTAATTGAAGCTTGGGCTGTATGAAGTTTGATACATCTAGGAAATTAGAACATCTTTAAGAATGAAATAGAATGCATAAAGATTGATATTCTAGGCATTAGTGAGCTGATATGGACTGGTATTGGTCATTTTGAATCAGAAAATCATATAATTTATTGTGCCGGGAACTATTTAAATCAAGAGGAATGGTATTGCATTCATCTTCAAATGAATATTTCAAAATCTTAAAGTACAATGTTGTCTATGGTGAAATAAATATCTGCATATAAGAAATTCCCTCCCCACCACCAGGGCAGTGATGCCTAAAATAAAAAAAAAAAAAAAGAAATTCCCTCAGTACAACTATTATTCAAATTTATGCACCAACCACTAAGGCCAGTGTTGGAGAAATTGAAGAATTCTCCCAACATCTTCAGTCTGAAATTAATCGAGCATGTAATCAAGATGCATTGATAGTTATTGGTGACAGGAATGCAAAATCTGGAAACAGAGGAAGGAATAGCAATTGAAGTATATTGTCTAGGTGTTAGAAATGACACTGGAGACCTCATGACAGGATATTGCAAGACCAATGCCTTCTTCATTGCAAATACCTTTTTCCAACAGCACATATGGTGACAATATATGTGGACATCTTTAGTTGGAATTCATAGAAATAAAATTGACTCCATTTATGGGAAGAGATAATGAAGAAGCTCAATAACAAAAGCTAAAACCAGGGTGGGGGTGGCTATGGAACAGACCATCAGTTACTCATATATAAATTTATTGAAGTTGAAGAAAATTAAAACAAGACCACAAGAGCCAACATCCAACCTTAAAAGATACCCCACCAATATTGATAATGTCTCCAGAACAGGTTTGTGGCATTGAATACTAATGACAGAAGACCTGATAAACCATGGGAGGACACCAAGAACATTATACATAAAGAAACCAAAAAGTCATTAAAATGACAGTAAAGAAAGAAAAGATCAACATGGATGTCAGAAGAGACTTTGAAATTTGCTCTTAATCATCATGTAGTTAAATCAAATTGAAGAAATGGTGACGTTAGAGTTGAACAGAAAATTTCAAAGGGCAGCTCAAGAAGATACAAGCAAATAGTATAATTAAAGTTCTAGAGTTTGAAAACAAAAAAGGAAAAAAGCAGCATATCAGAAACAAAAAAAATTCAATAAAAATTACAGCCTCAAGTTACAATATTGAAAGCTTCTGTGAGCAAAATATTGAGGGGTGCAGGAAGCATTGAAAGAAGATAGAGGGAATACTCAGACACTGTACCAAAAAGAACTAATCAACATTCATCCATTTCAAGAGGTAGCATATGAGCAAGAAGCAATGGTCCTAAAAGAAGGGCAAGTTGAACTGAAAGCATTAGCCTAAAACGAGGCTTCGGGGATTGATGGAATACCAGTTGAACTGTTTCAGCAAGCTAATGAAACACTGGGAACGCTCCCTCATTTATGTCAGAAAACCTTAATGACAATGACCTGGTCAATTGATTGGAGAGATCCATCTTTATACTCATTCCAAAGAAAGGTGACCCAACATAATGCACAAATTATAGAACAGTATCTTTGATATCACATGCAAATAAAATTTTGCTGAAGATCATTGAAAAATGGTTGCAGCAGTACATTCACAGGGAACTGCCAAAGGTTTAGGCTGGATTCAGAAGAGGATCTGGAACAAGGAATATTATTGCTAATGTCAGATGGATATTGACTGAAAGCAGAGATGTTTATTGTGTTTCATGTACTATACAAAGGCATTCGACTGTGTTGATCACAACAAACTATGGATGATGTTGAAAAGAATGGGAAAGCTCATTGTGCTCAGGCAGAACTTATAAGTGGAGCAAGAGACAGTCGTGGCCACAGAAAAAGGAAATAATTGCATGGTTTAAAATCAGGAAGGATGTGTGGTAGGATTGTAGCCTCTCACCATACTTTGTATACTGAGAGAATCATCAGAGAAATTAGACCGTGTGAGAAAGAATGTGGCATCAAGATCGGAGGCTTATTAAAAACCTTCAGTATGCAGATGACACAATCTTGCCTACTGAAAGAAAGAAGGATTTGTAGCACTTGCTGATGAAGATTAAGGATTGCAGTCTTCAGAATGGTCTTCAGCTCAGTGTAAAGAAAACAAAAACACAACTGGACAAATTGGTAATATCCTGATGAATGGAGAACAGATCAAAACTGTGAAGGATTTCATCTGCCTTGGAGCCACAATCAAGGTTCATTGACACAACATCCAGGAGATCAAATGACGCATTACATTGGGTAAATCTGCACAAGACCTCTTTAAAGAGCTGAAAAGCAAAGACAATACTTTGAGGACTAAAATGTGCCTGACCCAAGCTGTGGCTATGTTCAGCTGTCTCATATGGACATTGAATAAGAAAGACTAATGAAAAATTGATGCATTTGAACTATGGTTTTGGTGAAGACTCACAGCTGAACGTATCATGGACTGTGAAAAAAGCAAATGCATCTGCCTTGGAGGAGGTACACTCAGAATGTTCCTGAGATGCAAGGACCACGAAGAGAAGTCAATGGGGGGCAGGGCAAAGCTATTGGTAGATTTGATAAGTAGTTTCCATTGATGAATACATAATTGGTTATCTGAAATGCAAGCCTCCACCTGATTTGAAATAAAATGCTTTTAAAAATAATAAATAAATCGGCACAATAAAAGACTGTGTTTTTAGGAAGCTGAGTCTAAAAAAGATGGGCCTTGGCAGAGACTGCAACTGTGCGTCACATAGCCCAATTTGCTGGAGTTCGCCTCGGGGGAGGGCACGTTGCTGGAACCTCCCAGTGCCTGGAGAAGTAAATATAAGTTCTCCCCCGAAGCAGATCACATCCTAACCCCAACCCAAATCCTTTGCTTTTTATTGTTAATAAGAAAAAAAAATCCATTAATGATTTATCAGGACAAAGCATAGACTAATTATAAAACAAAAAATATATGATTTTTGAGCAGTTGATGGAATGTGACCAAAAAGCACCCATTTAATCCTAACACTTAAAGCTGCTTTATTCTCTTTTAGTGGTTCCCAGGGTCATTATTTAGAAAATTAGATATAATCTTAACTCAAATAAGTATTTACATGTTCACTCATAATGACCACATGTGTACATACTGGTTTTCGAGGTTTGCACATGTCCTTACTTGCTGCTGTTACTGCTGTACTTAGGGGCCTTGGAGTCAGTTCCATGGTGGCCTGTGCTCAACCAAACGCAGCCCTGGCCTGTCCTGCCCCCTCTCCACGTCGTTCCTGTTCTTGAACTCATTGTTGCAGCCAGAATTATGGATATATATGTGTATATATATCTATATATAAACCAAATTGGACCCTTTAGGAATTTGACTCACTTGTAGGAAATGAATAGGGAGATGAAGGAGAAAGAGGATGGAATGTAATATTTTTATTTTAACACCCTGTTAAGATTCCTTTGAAAGCTGGTTAAACAAGAATTTTAAGCATACTGTTTAAGGAGGTTAAAACATGCTATTTACAGTTACAAGATAAGCAAGGAAAGCACTAGCAAGAATAAACAAGTAAGAAAACAATTTCAAGTAAATGACTGCATCCTTTGGTTTTATAATGGGGAGTAAATAGAAGAATTCGTAAAGTTGCTAAGTGAAGAACAGACCACAGAACTAAAAGTAGCAGTAGCAGAAGGTGGTCTTGGAAATAGAACTGGAGTACAAGAATTTACTCAGATAACAGAAAATGGTTCATTTGAATCATTTTGGTAAAAAAATCTTAAGACCGAAAAAAGTGTGAAATTTGTCTTTTTAAAAAATCTTGAAATTGAAAAGTGTGTGTGTTTAAATCAATGGTTTCATAAATCTTCATCTTGGATATTTTACAATTTATACAAATGAAGTATTTGCATGTGAACAGATGTGTGTATATGTACATATATCTCAAGCACAAATGCACTGCAAGTCTATAGCAGCCGGACCGTCAACCTTTACGGGAGCAGACAGCTTCATCTTTCTCACTTGGAACCTTGGTAGATACCACCTGCCCAACGCCAACCCCACATGAACCAAATTAAAGATAAGGTCATTCTAAAGTAAGATACAGCATGCCTAATCTTAACTAAAGCAACAGATTCAGTCTTCAACTTACACACAGGTTGAATTCTTAGGTCAAAACATACCATGAATACAACATAATCCATGGAAACAGGGTTTCTGGGTTATTTTACCAAGTAAAATAAATCAATAAAAGCATTATTGAAGATGGTGCTTCATTTTTCAGGCGATCTTTAGCAGCTTTAGACTCCTAATGGATAGCTAAAGGGTAATGATGTCACCAGTACTGTTTTAAAGCTCTTTTTAGCCTAGTAAATATGAAACTAGGAAACTCAATTTTTCTTGTCTATTATCTGGGGAAAAAAACCTGCACCTTAAATTTCAGCTGGGAACTTGTGATCCTGGAAAGGTAGCCCATAAAAGATCTTATTCTTACTATAATAACATGAAAAGCTACTTTTAGTAGGACTTTAGGTAGAGAAATTGTGTATGTTTTTTTGGGGGGGGGTTGTATTTTAGAGATTTGCCATGAGCTGAGATTTTTGGTTTCTGTTTTCTTTCGAATTCTTTAATTTGGGAAGAAAAACATTAAAATGATAATTTATTATATTTTCTCATGAGTTCAATCATTTCTTCCATTGCAATATACAGAATAAACTCAAATTTCATCTGTGATAGCCAGTGACACCCCTACTTTAATAACATGTTTAAAAATAAGCTTAAGATTTCATTTCTGTGTCATATCCCTTGTTCTGAACATAACTTCTATTCCAAATAAAGAAAATTCAATGTGCTAAAGACTACTTCTAGTTTTGCTTCAGGTTTAAGATCATTTCAGAATATATGAGTATAGGCTAATTCTTTGTTGAACAGCCTCCGGTCATGTGGTCACAGCTTCTCATTTCAGTGAATTTCAAGTATGTTCAGAAAGTTTTTCCTATGGAATGAATGAATACATGGAATTAATATTTTGCATTGTTTCATTTTCCGAGTCCATTCTAATGAATCGTGTGTTGTATTTCTTAATTATAGTGCTGCTTTTGATACAGTTCTTGGGATCAATGTTGCAGTCAAGAAACTAAGCCGGCCTTTTCAGAATCAAACCCATGCAAAGAGAGCTTACCGTGAACTCGTGCTCTTAAAATGTGTCAATCATAAAAATGTAAGTTACCTGTGTCTTATTTCCCTCTCTATGCTTTATTAATGTCTCTGGTGTAATCTGCAGGGCCTTTGGGTATACATTGAGTTTCGGTCTAGGACAAGCGTGATAAAAATGACTATGAATATGTTGTAATTGTTAGGCACAGTTGAGGTGGTTCCAGTTCACAGTGACTGTGTACAACAGAATAAAGCCCTGCCTAACACTTGTTTTGTTTGCACTCATCGTTACAGTCCCTGTGTCAATCCTTGTCTCAGGGGGCCTTCCTCTCTTTCAGTGTCCTTTACTTCACCAGGCATTAATATAGCTGATTTTATTACAAAATTCTTAATTAATAGTGAAGAAAATTGAAATTAGAGGCATTATGGTCCATAGAAATGTAGGTCACTCAGCAAAGTAAATGAACCCTGGAACCATTTGGTTTCCCCTTAGTTCTGTTTCTATAAAATGAAAATAATTTGACCTAACAGACTGCGAAGCAACTGAACGTTCATTTGAATGAAAGTCACTGTTCTGTAAGTAGCCTTTTACCTTTGGACCATGTCAGTTTTAAGTAAATGTTATAGGTGATGTTGCACTCAGGGTAGATGCGGTAATCATAGCCCTGCGGATATTAAGGAGAAAGAGCATTTCTTTGAAAAACGAGATAGTACATGGGCACATTGTGTGTGTCTTGTTGATACCTAAGCACGGCTGTGATAACCTTGCCATATGATAAATCCATAAAATGTGAAATTCAGAAGGAGCCTTGGAGATCACCTCATGTGGCCTTGAATTTGAAATGTAAACTTACACAGACTTTCAGGAGGTTTCTCTTAAAATATTGGACATGAGGTATGAATCCAGGTTAGGTTGGTTCTTTTGAGGCTGCAATTTGGGTTTGTTTTTCAGTTTCTCCAAATCATTCTTTATCTTATTTTTAAAAAATGTTTCCAAGTTAATAAGCATGCTTATTTTTAAAAATTCTAACACTATAAACAAAGCAAGCATTCTTGAGCCCTGCCACCCACGAACACTCTCATTAATATTTAGTGGCTATTTTAAAAGCATATGCAAAAAAATAAAACCAACTGCTGTCAGAACAAGTTCTGACTCGGCGTGGCCCTAGATAGGGTTTCTGAGGCTGTCAATCTTTGGGGGAGCAAACAGCCTCAACTTTCCCTGGCAGAGTACTGCTCATTTATTTGAACAGCTGATCCTGGCTTATTGGTCCCACGCTCGCTTACCCAACAACACCACCAGAGTTTTTTGCATGTATGCAGATGCTTCACAAAGCTCGGGGAAATCTTTCAGTATCTTGTAATTCTGTTTTTTCACAAACTTTTTTAAGTCCCTTCATATGTGTGCATATACATAAAAAAGAGACTGCCTGTATGCTATGCCTTTTTCTCATGTAAAATGTCCCTAAATTTCATGTATACTACTGTACATAAAAATATACCATCATTTTAATGGTTACATAGGATGATGTACTATGGTTTGTTGACCCAGTCACCTACTATTGGATGTTTAGATTGTTTACTTGGTGTTCTTTTTTCTTGTAAGCAATACTTTTTTTTTGGTTTTGGGTTTGTGTGTGTGTGTGTGGGGTGGGGGGGTAATAACTGCCCTGGTGGGAGTAGGAAACCCACCTTGCTCCTGAAGAGCTGCTGCTGGATTTGAACCGTCAACACTGTGGGCTGCAGTCCTGCACACACCACTAGCCCACCAGGACTCAGCCTTTCTTGTAAGCAATGCTGGAGTGAATATCCTTATACATTAGTCTTGCCCACTTGCCCATTATTCCCGGGTTCCTTGGTTGGCAAGTGCAGGATCAGAGAATACGCACCCTTCTGATTTTAATACATGCGGACAAGTTGGCCTCAAGGAAGACCATCAGTTTTGTAATTTAAGAATATCTCTTCCTGCCATCTGCTAAATGATATTTTTCACTATTGAGGCTTGATTCGCCCCCTATGTTTATTAATGAGCCCTGGCGGCCAGCCGAGTAAGCACTGGTCCAGCCCCCCAGTCACTCCCCTGGAGCACGATGAGGTGCTGCGTTAAAGCTCACACCTCCTCAGAGACCCTGCAGAGCATCACAGCCTCGGAACCAAGTCATCTGCGCCACTGCTTTTATTCTGTTCAGAATTCGATTTTAATGGTCGTTGTCCATTTTTGACCCATTTTTCTTTTAAAAGACTGTTTTATTAAGACCATAAAGAAAAGATTTGACTTTATGTTTTTTCTGACCCTTTGACATTTTTCCTTGTTTGCTCCCGGTTTTGTTTCAATGAAATGAAATCACCTCGGTTTTCTGTCAGATTTAGAAAAGTTCTGCACCAGGGTTATTTCACTGTCTCTTCTTCCTCTAATGTTTGTTTGGTGGTTGACTGTTCATCTTTATAACTTTGTCCCATTTGGAATTTATGGCTATAAAGATTTATGGGATCAAGATTGAAGTCTGGATCCAGGTTTACCTTTCCCTCGGCTAGCCACTCATCCCAACCTCATTTACTGAGCAATTTGTCTTGCCTGCGGCCCTTGAACTGATGGAAGAACTGCATCTCCGCTCAGTAGGTGGACCTGGGTTTCTGGATAGCCTGTAGAGGAATGCCAGTAAGAGGCTCAGAGCGGTCAAGTGTTTAACCCTTTTGGCTGGCAGTGCTTATGTAAATACTCAATGCATGAGATCTTTTTACACTTATCATACCAACAGGATGAGTTTAACATTCATATTCGAAAACTTTTTAGAAATTTGTACTTAGCTTTTAAACTTCCAGAGTTGACATTTCTGTTTAGCGCCTTTCCACCTATAATTTCTACCTTTTTATGTTCAGAGACAGAATGTCATTAAGTGTTAAAATTCTGTGATAATAACAATTTGAATTATTAGAGTGCTTAAAAGTAACTGGATTAAAAAGACTGTTTCCAAGGGGAGAAACATTCTTCATCTTTCTTAAATGCTCCAATAAAATGTTCTGTTAAAAGCAATAATAGTAAGTTCTGAGTCTATGATTTTTTCAACAGTACATTTAAATAAAGTTAATTTTTTATAATCAGTAGAGTCATCTGAGATAATTATTTTTCTCTTTTCAGATAATTAGTTTGTTAAATGTGTTTACACAACAAAAAACTCTAGAGGAATTTCAAGATGTGTAAGTATCACTGCTTATTCATTAATATATTATGCATCAAAACTGAAAATTTTGAAAATCAGAATAGCTTTTTCTTTACTTGGAAATGATGGTGACAATACATGTGTGGTGTGATAATACTACTGTCTCCATAGGAAAGAAGTATTAAGAAAAGTGGACAGTTAGTAATTGTTAAGACTGGTAGGTCATAATATCCATAACAGATAAAGAATGACCAGAAAAGAGTTTTTCAGAGTTGACACCGACCACTAGTGTCTCATAAACATCACTGATCTGCTGCATACAATATGTTTTCACCACCACATGTCTTTCCCCATCCTCCTGGAAGCCAGCATTACAGGATTCACATGGTCACAATTACTATTTCAAGTGAATGTCATTAAAGATTCTGTTTCCAAAATCATAGTGTTTTCATATTAACAAATGAAATGAAACATTCATTTTGTTTATTTTTAATTTGAAATATGCTGTTGAAACATTCTGAATGCACTGATGTATTCATTCCTTCAACAAATATTGATTGATTGCCAATCTGGTGTTAGGTTTCCTCTTGCAACTGGTATACTCTGTGACCCAAACAGATGCACACACACACACCCCAAACCTTAACTTATTAGGAAGTGTACATGGTAGTAACATTCCTTTCTATACTTTGCCTGATTACCAAGGGAAGATAGGCAATAAAGACATTAAGTAAGGAAATTATCTAGTTGCTTAAAATGTGACACCTGCCCAGGGAAAATTGTAGAGCTGGGGGTGTGATCAGATGTGCTGGATGTAGAAGTTTACAGTGCAATTTTAAATCTAGTGTTTTAGGGAAATCTCACTGTATTAACGGCATTTGAGGAAAGGTATTGAGGGAGTCAGTCATACAGATATTTGCAGGAAGCTTGAGTTGGGACAGAAGGAACAAACGGTGCAAAGAGTTTACAGTGAGAGCATGCTGGCTGTGGTCTGAGGAGGTGGCTGGTGGGGCTGGAGGGACGTGGGTCCTACCTTAGAGAAGAGGAGCTTGGAGAGGTGTTGAGGCCAGGCTTCTTAGGGCCTTGTGGGTCATTGTAAGGATTTTGGCCTTTACTCTAAGGGAAATCAGAGTAAGACTTTAAGTAAAGGTTTGTCTTAATTGTAGCTTATGCTTTAAAAGACTAACTCTGGTTTCTGGGTTGAGAATCCACTGTAAAAGAGGGGAAGGGAGGACAGACTACCAAAGAAGACCAGCTAGAAGATTACTGTAGCAATTCAGGTGAGTGACTCCCAGTGGCTTGGGTCAGACAGGCCTAATAAAGTGTGGGTGAACAAAAGAGAAAGGATGCTGTGACTATTTTGAAGGTAAAGTCACAGTATTTCTGATGGCTGGGACGTATGATATGAGAGAGGAGCTGGGAAGGGCAGCATGATGTTTAGCCTGAGCCCTGGAAGGATGATGTTGCTGTCAGCTGATAGGAGAAAGCTGGCAGTAGTGGCTGCCTTGGCCAGAGGAGATGTGGAATCAAGAGTTCAGTTTTGACCGTGGTTTTTGAGGTGTCCATTAGCAATCCAAGTAGACAGTTAGATGTCTGATGTGGGCTTGGGGAGGGAGTCTGGTTTGATGAGACAGATTTCAGAGTTGGCGCTCGATAAAAGATAATATTTAAAATGGAGACTAGAACAAACGAAGACATCCTGAAGATCGAGGAAAGTTAGCTTATCAAGAAGGTAAACACAGTGGTCTGTATGGTCAAGTGAGGATTTGCCTATTGGATTTAGCAACATGATTGCCATTTGGGGATCCCACAGAGGACCGTGTTTGCAGAATGGTGGGGCAAAGTCTTGATGGAAGTGGCATTAAGAAAGAGGGAAGAAGAATGGAAGATTGCACGTCTGGTCATTTCTTTGAGTAATTTTGTTGAAAAGGGAGCGAAAAATTAAAAAGGGAGGAGAGGACAGAAACTGGTAGAAAAGAAGGAGCAACAGGTTAGATTTTTAAAGACATAAAAGCCATTCTTACTGGTTTGTATTCCGGTAAGAATGATCCAGTAGCAAAACCATTATGATGCAGGAAATATTCAATGTGAAGATACTTTTTAGCCATGGTGTATGCATTGTCTTACTTTAACTTGAAAGGCTTTGTATAAGTTAGTTGTTTTATAGTCATTGGAAATTTTTTACAAAGTTCACTTGCCTCTTTTGAAGATACCTTATAAATGTTTTGGAGAAAATAAGCTATCTTTTGCTTTAAATAGTATGTGATAAGAAGGTAAATTGTTACTGTGTTTTGTGAAACAAGATGTATGGTTTAGTAATGATAGAGAAATGTTTTGATTTTCATGGATACATGACTTGATATTTTCCCCCTCAGGTATTTGGTTATGGAATTAATGGATGCTAACTTATGTCAAGTTATTCATATGGAGTTGGACCATGAAAGAATGTCCTACCTTCTTTACCAGATGCTTTGTGGTATTAAGCATCTGCATTCAGCTGGCATTATTCATAGAGTAAGTTGTGATTCCATGCTTCTCTGATTTTAAAACTCGCAATCGCTTTATTGTGTTAATCCTCCAAAAACAGAGAATTTAAAACTTTTTGTCAGTATTACAGATCTAAATAGACTCTGGGTTGCGTTGTATTTCAAAACATAGTTGCATTTGGAGAACGTTTGTGGACTGCTTGGTTTGCCCAGGCTGCATGCTAGCTGCTGTGGAGTCAGGGATGAAGGAAGGGCCACGTGGCTCTGATGTTGACAGTATTGTTTAGCTAATACTGCAAAAGACTTCATTAAAAAATAATAATCATATTTTCATTTTGACATAATTTAAAACTCAAGAGGAAAGTTCCAATAATAGGACAAAGCACTACCAAATACAATTTACTCCAATTCTCCGATTATGGTTATTATTTTGTTCTAATTGAAAACCCATTTTAATGAGCAAAGCATTTGAATGTGAGAAGGAGTTAGAAGTCAAGAAGAAAATGATACAGTTGCTTAAGAAATCTTACTTCCATTATATCCCAAATATCTTTTTCTTATTTTCTGAATGTTGGCCACTTCCTGGGCCCATCGATAGGTGTGCCTGCCTCCACAACCTGTTTAGAGTAAGCCCTGGCTAGCCTCTTTCCAGGAGGCTAGTGTCTCCTCCGTCAGAGGTGACATTTAAAAACTTGGGAGATAATGTACAATTCTCTAACCTGATTCATAGGAGCACAATAAGTTGATTGTTATCTATCTGAACAACTCTGTAAGCAGAGCATCATAAGAACTCATTAAAGCAGTTCATAGAAGTTTTCTTAATTCTGTGAAAACCTAAATAACAAAAAGCTTTCCATTTTTCAGCATATGATTCACTGGCATTAATTACATTTATACTGTGTTGTACAACCATGTCCACTATCCATTTTCCTGTTTTTTAGTACCCTAAACAGAAACTTGGTGCCCCTTGAGCTCTTCCTTGCTTCTTCCCACCCACCGCTGTAGCTCATAAACTTTTGTCTCTATGTTTTTATTTGCCTATTATGGATTTCACAAAAGTTAGGATCATATGATATTTCCTTTCTGTATCTGACTTATTTCACTCACAATGATTTAAAAGGTTCTGCATGTAGAAACATATTTCACGACTTTATTTCCCTGTATAGGTGAGCCATATTCTATTGTATATATCTGTTGTTAAAACACTTGCACTGTTTCCACCTTTTGTCTATTGTGAATAATGCTTTACGGGATATACTTACCAACAATGACTCTGCTTTCGAGTCATTTGGGTATGTAACTAGGAATGGGGTTACTTAGTCGTGTGGTACATCTGTGTCTACCTTTTTGAGGAATGGTAGAATTTTTTTTTCAACTAAAATTTTGAGTGATACTACAGGCAGAGACAATACAATCTTATTAGAAATAGGTATTCTTGGCATTCTCTAAATCATTACTATAGTTTTATTGACATACTGTCTTTAGTTTTTAAAAGAATATCTTCTTAAGTCTTTTTTTAACCTATGAAGTAAACATTTATTTGTGAATGTTAATAAAAACAGATGAGAAAGACATAACCTATTCATACAGAAAAGAATTGATGGCTCTTTGAAGGTGTAGTTTTATTAATTAATTCTTCCAGGTCAGTTAGATGCCAGAAAAGGTTGGTTCCTTCACAGCCACTGAGTAGAGACCAGACAAGGCTCCTCTCTAATGCCTACCCTTGAGCATCAGTTCAAGGACAGAGGGCCAGAACCAGAACGCAGGCATCTTGGATCCTCCTAGTGCCTACTGAGTCTGACTCCCAGTGCCTATTGAGTCTGACTCACTGAGAAGCACCCTGATTCATCAACCAAGATACAGCCTTCTGCTGCCACCAAGTGTCGAGTTAAAATAATTTAAATTATGTTGCTGAATTTGTCTAAAATGGTTTACTATTAAAGAAAAGATTTAATTATTTGAAAAGTAATACATTCATAATCCAACCATTTTTTAATTTTATTATAAAACAATTAAAAGAAATTAAAGCTTTCCAACCCACCATTCTCATCGGAGATGGCCAGTGATAACAGTTTGCTGTTTCTCCTCCTAACTTTACACTGATGCCTTCTCCCTAAGATCTTATGCTACTCGTCATATGTCTGTTAAGCTTAAGTCCTCTTATTTGGGGGGAGGGGCATCACTGCCCTCTGGTGGGAGTGGGAGACCCAGCCTTGCTCCTGGAGAGCTGCTGCTGGATTTGAACCGCCAAGCCAGTGGGCTGCAGTCCCGCCCTCAATCAGTACGCCACTGGGGCTCAGCCCCCATAAGTCCTTTTATAATTTATATTTTTCAAAAACAGGATCATATTGTATATAATTATACTGCTTCTTATCTTTTCTTTTTAATCAAGGGTCATGCAGTTCAACAGACAGTTACATAAAACATGATCCTCCTTGGCTAGAGCATTGAAGTGTGGGCTCAGTGTGAGTCATGATAAGCCAGAGCCCAGCACAGTCTGGCCAATAGGAGAGCTGAGAGGAGCATTTTTATGGCTGCTGCACTCCAACCTTTACCCCCTGAGATCTGCTTTTTAAAAAGATTCTCATGGTCCTCAACTTACTAATGAGGGGAAGTTTAAAAGAAGGAGGTTAGTGGGGCAAGCTCTAGCCTCTGTCATTGCAATTAGTCTCTTGACCATGATTGGTTCTCATGCTCTGTCTTCTCCAGATGTTGTTTTACATTTCTCAGCCCCTCATCTATCACCTTGACAGGACTTGGTAGCTTATCTGGTGTGACCCAAACATCAACAAGGTCTGTGTTTTTGTCTCAGTCTGGAGTTGTTGTACATGTTTGAACACAGTTGCCGTGAAGCAGGGATGACCAGCAAGTGCCCTCACATAGTTCGCCCAGCCCTTAGAGTATAAAGTTAGCCCGACTTCCGACTCACCCTGGCAGTTTGAGGATTCTTTTTTTCATTTGTCAGTAGCTGCACCCATTGTGTCCATTGTGCCCAGTAGAGATTGCAGTTCAGTAAGGCCCGCGTTCAGCCCCTGACCAGAGATCGCCTTTGAACACCAGGACCACCCATCCTCTAGAACTGAGTTGTGAGGAAGGGATTCAGCTGGTCTTGGGATATGATGATGGCAGTTGGGCCACTCCTACTCCCATCCCTAGGACCCAGAGCCCTTATATTCTTTGCGGGGCACACACCACCATGTTTTTGTTATTTGCCATTAAGTCCATTTCTACTCACAGCGACAGTATAGGACAGAGTCAAACTGACCCATAGGGTTTCCACTGCAACGATGGGCTCAGACGTAGCACACATTGTGAGGATGGCAGAATGTTTCATTCTGGTGTATGGAGGGCCCCTAGGAGTCGGCATCGACTCAGCAGCATAGGGCAGGGGTGCTCAATCTGTCGATCGCAGTCAGCCTAACTCTTAAGCCTAACTCTAACAATAACCCTAAAACTAACCCTCAGTCTAGCATCAACCCTAGCCCTAACTCTATTGTTTTAATGCCACACAATCTACCCCCACTGCATTTATGATCAACTAGTAGATGGCGATCGATGTATTGAGCACCCCTGGCTTGGGTTTCTGAGACTGTAATCTTTATAGGAGCAAACCACCAAGTCTTTCCCCCTCAGATTTGCTTCTAGGTAGAAAGTGCTGACCTATCACTTAGAAGCTGAGCACTTTAACCATCACACCACAAGGATTTCGTAGAGCACCCCATCGTGTCAAACCGAATGCAGTTCCATGTCCTTAGTTCCATGTCCTTGTAGGTTGCTGCCTCTGAGCTGTCACTTCAGCTGTGCCATTAAAAGCTTATTCAAGCATCCTGTAAAACCACCAGCCCAGTCTTGCCTATGTGGGCATTGCCCCCCTCTTATATGTCAAATCTCTGATCAGGCATCACCTCAGGTGAGCACCACTATAGCCTTTAAGAGTTGGCTGTCAGCCTTGTCCGGTTGTGCTCTACTTACCTCTCTGGATGGCATCTTCCTGCAGTCCCACTTCATCTTCCTGTCTGTGTTCTCAGACCCTTACTTGCACGATGCCAGTCTTCAGAAAAGGAGGCGATATGGCAGGATTAGACCTGCATTGGGAGAACACCTGAGGAAAAGAAAAGAGGGCGTCAGAGGAGACGGGAGAGTTGGATAGCAGTACAGGTTTGATCCCTTGGAGGAGAAAAGGAAGAAGAGGTGGATGAAAGCACTTCAGGCAATAGCACATCTCGAAGGAAACGTTGGCCAGGTCACCAGAGCCCTTGAGCCAAAGCCATCTTCAGAGGCGTCCTCAGTCTCTGAGGTAAGGGTCAGCAAGAGAATCCCTGTTCCACCCAGCCATCAGTGGAGAGCAGCCTTCAGAAAGTATGGTCTCTGAGCAAACACAAGGATAGACTGAGCACTTGCCTTTCTGGGTGGCACATTTAGAGGCTCCTACAGGTTGCCATTTGTTTTGTTAATTATTGGAATCATCTAGTTGATTCCACCCTCTACCGACCCCATGCACCACAAAACAAAACATTGCCCAGTCCTGGCCCTCCTCACAATGGGTCCTATGCTTTAGCCTGTTGTTGCAGTCACTCTGTCAATGTCTGCTTGAGGACCTTCCTCTTTTTCCTGTCCCTCTGTATGTTACCAAGCACGATTCCTTCACCAGGGATTGATCTCCCTGACAACATGCCCAAAGTATGTAAGTATGTTAGGTCGGAATGACTAGAGAAACAAATCCAGAAACATTCATATGTGTATAAAAAAGTTTTATGTCAACGAGCAATTGTATATTGAGAAAACATCCAGCCCAGTCCAGATCAAGTCCATGAGTTCAATATTAACCCGTATGTCTGATACTTGTCCATAAATTCCTCTTTAGACTCACGCGCACATGCACTGACGACAAATGCAGGATTATGACAGGCCAGTGGGTAAAAAGTCTTGTGACTCTAGTGGTGGTGGAAGCATTTCAATGCTGATGCAGGTCCTCACATGGCTCCTCCAGCTGTCTGTGTGTTTCATCAGCAGGAAAAGGAAGGCAGACAGAGAGTGGATCCAGGCTCCAGTGAGCTATTTCTCTCCTTCGTGCCTCCAAGTGAGGTCATCAAGCTGCAACCTGATTAACAGGGTAGACTCCACCTCTTCACGCTTACTACCCTCAACTTGACACAAAATCATGTAACTACCACAGTGAGACAAAGTCTCACCATCCTTGCTTCTAAGGAACATTCTGGCCCCACTTCTTCCAAGACAGACTGGTTGGTCCTTTAGCTAGTCCCTGGTATTTTCAATATTCTTTGCCAGCACCACAGTTCAAGCACATGGATTTTCCCTATTGAATGTTCAACCTTCACATGCATATGTGGCAGTGGAAAATCTCATGACTAGAGTCAGTGCACTTCAATCCTCAAACTAACATCCTTGCTCTTTAATACTCCAAAGAGATTGGATTTATGTAATCCAACACATCTTTTGATTTCTTAACTTCGTTTCCACGAACATTGGTTGTGAATCCAAGCAAGACAAAATCATTGATTGCTTCAGCTTTTTCTCCATTTATCATAATGTTTTCTGTAGTTACAGTCATCAAGAGTTTTGTTTCCTTTACATTGGGTTGTAATTCGTTTTGAACTTTCTAATCCTGATCTTCATCAGCAAGTGCTTCACATCCTCCTCCCTTTTAGCAGCAAGAATGTGTCATCTGCACACTGAAAGTGATCAGTATGCTTTCCTCCAACCCTCCATTTGTATCAGTGTGTTTGTTTTCCTGTTTGGGGTGGTTTCTAAGAATTACATGAAATAACTGACTTTACTAGGCCATCTTAAAAGTCTGAAAGTCTGCACTGGCCAGGTGGTGCTTGGTGGACTCCCCAAGACTTTGGCCCTTGGTCTCCCCTCAGTCTGGAAACAAACCCACCCTCATGAACAATAGATAGGGATATAAGGGGGGGGGGTGTCATACGCCAGGGAGAAACACATTACTTAATCTACCATTTGAGATCAAAAAGTAGGACTTAGCCCAGGACAAAGTTCAGAAGTGTTAGGGAAGGAGAAATAGAAGCAGGGAATATAGGAGGAAAGTAGAATAGGTGGTGTTGCATTGAGGGGATTGAAATCGTTGGTTAGAAAACTGATTCTTCATCCAGTTCACAATAAAAAATTAGCAAATGATAAAGCCCTGAGCAGCCTGTAAAGTTTTGGAAAGGGACTATAGAGAATCAGAGGAAGAAGCTGTGGGTGTGTGGAAGAGGGGAGTGCTCAGGCACTTTCCTCTGTGGTCTCTTCAGCCCTCTCCCCTCAGTGAACATTGAAGTGTGAGGCCACCTCTTCTGTTGCACAGGCACCATGCTGGGCAGCTGTGCCATCATAGACCTCCCAGGTCCATATTTCATTACCCTTTTTCTCTGCAGATGGAAGTAAAGGGTGTTGTTCCAACAAACGCAGGATCGTTTGGCAATTCTCAGACAGATGGCAATGTCTGAAGATGGGGCATTTTACTAGTAGGCGCCCCTGTGGAGGGGGTTTCCACTGTTGCCATTGTCAGAATCAGTGTTGCCCCAACCGCCCCTGTTCTTCTGGCTGTGCTGTTATTTCTAGGTCAGATTGCATTTCAAGAATGTCTGTGTGCTAAAGTGTATACATTTAAAAAATTTCTAAACTCCATCTTCCAAGAAAAAAGTATTGTTGGAGCCTCACCACAATAACATGTAAGGGAAAGACTTGTTTCTCTCACCCACCAAATTCCGTGCTACTGTTCTCCCATTGCTGCCACATGCCCAACTGAAAGAGGCATTCACGGTTGTTAATGTGTATGTGAGAGTGCATGGCATGTGCGTGCTGTATTCTGTGGGATGCGGACATGTGTGGTGTGTATGTGCATGCGCATGTATGCATGTATATATGTATGGGGGGGTAGAGTACCATTTTATGTTATTAATTTGTACTTCTTTGTATCTGAAATGCCCATTTATGCCAGAATCCTTGGTTTTGAAAAAGGAGAGAAGAAACCTCACTTCAACTTGTCTCACCTGCTCTCCCAATTCCTATGAAGAAGATACGCTAGTGTATATGTATTAATTTAAACCATTTCTTCCTAGGATTTAAAACCTAGCAACATCGTAGTAAAATCAGACTGTACCCTTAAGATCCTTGACTTTGGACTGGCCCGGACAGCATGCACCAACTTCATGATGACCCCCTACGTGGTAACGCGGTATTATCGAGCCCCAGAAGTCATCCTGGGCATGGGGTACAAAGAGAATGGTGAGTATGAGCTGAACTGACAGGAGCGAGTGATGTTTTTAAGCGTGAGAGTGGGTACCATTAGGTTTGTTCTCTTTCCTTTGAAGCAATCGAAGTATAATGTGAGAATTCACAGACATGAAACAATTCACTTTGTATTTTAAGTCACTAAATTAACACAATTTGAAATTTTCATAATTATTGCTATTTATGAAAGTATAACATATGAGGGACTTCAAAAAAGTTCGGACTTCAAAAAATGGGACTAACGGTTGCAGAGATGCATATGGAAAAGCACACCAGGTGCATTTGGATGCTTGATAACGTGAGGTCCAACTTTGTGAAGCAAAGCGCTATCTGTATACTTTCTATTGGTTCATTGTGGAAGTAGGAGAAAGCCCAGACCCCTGTTAACTTCTCCCCACCCAAGCAGAGGGGAAGATAATACAGTTCTCTGCCTTTGCAGTCAGAGCCAAGGGTGTAGCTGGGGCTCTGCAGAACCCCTGAATTCAAGACTACCCCTTAAGGCTCAGACTGCACTGCAGCTCAGCAGTGACCACTCAGAAGAGCACTCCCTGCATTTGGCAAGCTGGTGACCCTGAATGATTTTGGACTTCTTGGGGGAGGAGGCTTGGGGGAAAACTTGAGGCTTATCAGGCTCGCTTTTAATCCCCTGATGTTTGGTAGTGGACATCTGGTCTGTCGGGTGCATCATGGCAGAAATGGTCCTCCATAAAGTCCTGTTCCCGGGAAGAGACTGTATCCTTAATAGGGAACAACCACGCATCGAGTCTGGTGGTTGGGTTGGGGGTGGGGCCAATGGGCACTACCTCCTTTGGGAGACGTTTATTTGGTTAAAACGTAAAGTATTGAATTCTTTGACATCAACGTCCAATTGCTGTAAACTGAAGGGTAAGAACAGAGGTCAGCAACCATTCAGAGTATGTGAAAAGTCCACCCTTAGCTAGCAGTTTATTTTTCCATATTTGTGTGTTTAGTACACTGCTAGGATTCCTTTTGCTCACCTTTGTTTTGTTCATGACACTCCATAATTTTTCATTTCATTTTATTTTCAGTTGATATCTGGTCAGTGGGTTGCATCATGGGAGAGCTGGTGAAAGGTTGTGTGATATTCCAAGGCACTGATCGTATCCTTCCCTGGGATCTTGAGGCCCAGCCATGCTTTTCCCAAATGCCAGAGCAGACTGATGCTAACGTCTAAGTGCATACGCAAAGGGAAAATCTTATTATTCCACGCTGCTTTCTAATCGCTCTTTGTGACGGTTGTTAAATTTGTGGCACAAATCTAATGCTTAAACCTTACATTTTCTGTTTTCTTTGACTACATATAATGATTTTGTTGAGGCTTAGCGTTAAGCCATTTAAATTCGATCTAGTTTTATGAAAACTACTTTGAGGGATATAAAAAATTGTTTATGACAAATATAGTTATATACTTAAAAGCACTATTTCATTAAATTATTTTAAATAGGAGAGTTGATATCCAACTTTAATAGGTTCATATGCCATGTTATTAATCTATTTTATTAATCATAAGAATGCATTAAATGGTTTTCCCTGAAAGTAAGAATTGATACATATTACATGAAACTTAAATGGCAATTTTGTGAAGAGCTAAATTTTCCTGTTATCCTGCTGATTAGTAGAAATTTACCCGTAGGATTATTTTGTGGCACATTGGAAGTCTAATTCAATGTAAGACTCAAGAGGTTAAATTACACTGAGGTCAGCCATTCATATTACTAACATAGTATAAAGGAGAATAGATAATATTATACTGATAATTATAATCATTTTTGTCCTTCTTTAATCATCCCTTCTTTAATATGTTTTACTTTAACATGATTCTTCACGTATACCGTTTTTTTGTTTTTCCATTTGTGTTCTAACTACGTACTATTTTCATTAACCTTTGATTTTGTTTTGTTGTTAAAGCTTAAAGTAGCCTCTGTCCACTGACAGGCTAATGGTTGTTTTTAAAGGGAATTAAGCTTTGGAGTTCATATTTTGGGGGCATGGAAGTTTTTCAGTATCTTGGGTTTTTTAAAATGATTTTATGAGGGTTGTTTTCTTATAAATTCTTTATAAGACAAATTGAAGTAAAAAATACTTTATTCATGCCATTTTATCTCTTTACATTTTCTAAATCAGTTTTATAATAAATGAAGTGAAGTAATTATAAGTTCTCTCGCAGTTTCTCATATACTTTTATCAGATCCACTATTTAAGACTGAATAAATAGGCTTTTATTTTGCTAGTAAACTCAAAAAGGGAAAAGTTGATTTATTCTATGGGTAAATTATTTAGAATTATTTGTTTAACATTTAGTTTTTCCTCAAATTACGTGTTTTGTGCCTTCAGTTATTTATTAAGAATAATTTTCTTCAGAAACTATAAATATGAAAATTTTAGGTGTTTTTAGTACATAATTAGGAATTCTCACCTTATATATTAGCGTATTTCTATATCAGTAATTTAATGACTATTTATAAGGTCATCTAATATTATTCTATACAAATAGCACAAATTTTTGTTGTTATAGGAAAAACTTGTGTGTATTTCAGATTAGATTAAAATTCTTCGTGTAGAAAAATATTTTGGAAGCCAGATTATGGTTCTTAGAGATTGGCTTTAGGTTTATGATCCAGAGCACAAAAGGAACTCCTGACCTTTGAGAAGTAGCGAGCTTTAGCCAGACTACTCGGGCTCTCCCACAGGGTAGCGTTGTGTTCTAAGAAAGTCCACACCTCTCTGGTCTTGGTTTCCCCATGTGTCAAATGAGTCCCCTGGTCTGCCCCTGGGGGCTTGGACCTTACTGACCGAGGTATAGACACTCAGAAGGTGACGTAGGCATACCTGGTTTATTTTTCTTCTCGGTGCCTCCTTTTCAGTCTGTAAAAATGTCCCTTTACTCATTAACCCCATAGCTATTATTTGAGCACCTGGTTTTGCTATACTCTTTATCTAATTTAACTTTGAAGGGGACCTTAGCTTCCCTATTGAGGGTTTCCATTTGAGGACAAGAGCAGTAGCGGGGTGGCAAGCAGCGCAGATCTGTTCCACTGCATAGTGGAGATGAAGAAGCCAAACTAGAGTGGTAGCCCGAAGCTGGTGGGATGGGGTTGAACTCAGCAACTCCATATCAGGTAGAATATTCCTAGGGCCTTGTTGAGAAAATCCAGAGTGGAGTGCTGAAACGAGATTGTTATTCTGTCAGTGGGATTTTAAACCTTGATACTAGTAATGAGTGCTTATGGAGAAAGAGTAGAAAGAGACCAAGGATAAAGCCCCCTGAGGTGGTGGAGGAAGAAGGAACATGAAGAGGTCATTGACAGTCACTTCCAATTGTGCAGGCTGGCTTCTGACTCAATTCCCACCTGCCGTCCAGTGGAGTCTGACTCCTCGTGATGCTGTGTAATAGAGTAGAATTGCTCTCTGGGGGTCTGAGACTGTACATCTTTCCTGTAGCGGACAGCCTCACCTCTCTCCTTTGGAGTGGCTGGTGGGATTGAACCACCACCCTATGGTTAGCAGCCCCATGCTTTTTCCACTGCACCACCAGGTAAATAAGCAAGCGAAGTTAAGGGGTAATTCTAGTTTGGTACTTATACATGAAGCAGGACATAAGATGACCTAGAGATTTGAAAATTTGAAAGTCATTTCCCCAAGCAGGTCAGCAGACACGTATTTCAGAAGAAAAAAGTTCCTGTGTCTGTTCCCACTATTATGTCATGGTGTTGCAGTTTCATTTTTCTAAGACATACCTCAATTGATCACTTTTTACAGCTGGTGCTTGTATGATTTTTTTCTTTTCTTTGTCTTGCTTGTTTACTCTGGACAATTGTTTACAGTTTCAGGATCACTGTTCTATTCACATCATTCAATGCCTCACAGCTACGCTGTGAAAGAGGCTGAGCTGATACCATCCACACTTACAAATAAGGATGCTACGAGCCCTTGGGAGATTAAATTTCCTGGTACCTTTAAGAATGTGGAGGCACCATTGCGACTCACACCTAGGTCACATGCTTTGAAAGAAAATAAAATGCATTGCCTGTGTATTGCATGGATAGTTGTTAATACCAAGTAAGACAGAATGAAGTCCCTGGACGGTGCAAATGATTGAGTGCTGAACCACTAGCTGAAAAGTGGGCTGTCGAAATTACCCAGAGGTACCCTAGAAGACAGGGCCGGTGCTCTGCTTACCTAAAAGACCCCAGCCCTGCGGAGCAGTTCTTCTCTGCACATGTAAGGTCACCATGAGTTGAAATCTACCTGTGGGGAGCAAGCAACAGTAACAGAACAGTCTTGTTCCAATCCCCTAGGAAAAGAAGGTAGTCTACTGGGAAAAGACAGGTAATGAGACCAGAAGCATCCAGGCTCTGGTGCTGCTCCTGCCCTGACCATCTTCATCCCTGTCCAATTATGCATCACGGGGCCTTGTTTTCCTGGCTGTACGCATTGCAAATCGGATAGGATTTTCCCTACCTCTGTGCTCTAGAAAGCTGTGAGTCTTAGGTGGTTTGACTATGAAACTGTATTTCCCCTTAGCTTACTATGATGTTGTTGTTGGGTGCCATCAGACCCATTTCAGCTCATGACGGCTCCATGGCGTCGTAGAACTACTCCAGGGGCCTTCTTTAGCTGTCATCTTGATGGCAATTGACTACCAGCTCTTTGCCCCTTCCAGTCATGGGGCGTTTGAACTGCTAACCTCTGGATTAGTTGCCAAATGTGTAACTAGTCTTTAATCACAAGGTGACTGTTTTGACCTAGGGCAGAAAGGCTGATAAACTTTAATACGTGGCGTCTAATAAGCTGTGCTCATAGTTTATATGCTTTCAGAATATAAGCTTAAAAAAATAATCTAAAGTTGAAAACCCAAGTTCTATTTGAATATTATTTCAAAGTACTTCTGGTCTAGTGGGGTAGCTCAGTTATATCTGAATAGGTATGAATATAATGTACGTTTCTTTGAGTGGTGCTACTGCAGGTAATGTAGACATAAGAGATTTCAGTTGTATTTTCCTCAAGAGACCTCTTAGATATTGATCAATGGAATAAAGTTATTGAACAGCTAGGAACACCATCAGCCGATTTCATGAAGAAACTTCAGCCGACTGTGAGGAATTATGTGGAGAACAGACCAAAGTACCCTGGAATCAAATTTGAAGAACTCTTTCCTGATTGGATATTTCCATCGGAATCTGAACGAGATAAAATAAAAAGTAAGATATCATTTATTCTTTTATCTCCTTGATAATCTAGGTGAAGCTTTTTCTTTCGTATGTTTACACTATGTACCTGCCAATGTTCGGCGATAAAGTAGTTGAAACTCTCAACTAAAGTTATTTAATACCTAGAGATTTGATAAAGGCATTGTGAAGAGAAAGCTCAAAGACCTAGAAATCTTGTCCTCTATAAAATAGCCTAACTTAAGTCTTTGGCTAAACTAAAAATGTTCAAATCAATCTGAATTGTGTTATTTGCAACATTTAGAATAAAGATAGTTTTCAGATCCAAAGAACCCTTGATTATTCTAGCCTCCCTGAAGTCACAGACTGTGTTTCAGTAGTTGAACAAAAAGTCCTTTTCTCCCTGCCCCGTCTATCCTTTGCTCAGGTGTAATTGTGTCAAGGAAAACATTCCACTTCTACCTACATTAGTGAAAACTGCCTCAGTGAGAAAGCATCAGTCTCCCTTTACCTTTACCTTGACGTGTTAAGAACTTCAATTGTCAAATCATAAGTAGGCCTCCTATTGAACTTGTTTCATTCCCCCAACTACTAGTGTCTATATTTTTTTCACATATCATCCAATTTAAGCATTCAGTCTTCAGACTTGTGCAGTTGGGGTCAGGAAAGAAAATGCCCTTGGTCACAATGTCCTTGCTTAGGGTGAACAGCCTTGCTTAAAGATTAGTCTCAGAATAAAGTAGATATAACACACACGCACATACACACAGATTTGTGCAGTCAGCATCACAATCATTTTCAGAACATTTCCTTCTTGTTCCTGTTGTTGTTCACTCCCCATTCCCTCTGCCCTCCCCTGTCATGCTTAGGTAATTATTAATTCAGTCACTATCTCTATTGATTTATCTTGAATTTTATATACAGATAATCATATAAAACAAAACAGGAAGTATACAAAAACAAAACAACAAAAACAATGACTAGGCACAAATAGAAAAACCTCAATCAAAAAGAAAACAAAAATATTCAAAACTGAAACAACTTTAAAATGGGTCAAAAGGGATATCAAATCATAAGGTGTTACATTTTAGCCTATCCACATCCGCTATAATTTCAAGTTTACAATGCTCTCTGTCTGATAGCCAGGCTATTCACATTACTAGACTATATCCAAAGGGACTTCATCAGAGGATTATTCCATGTGTGAGCCATACAAATAGATTTTGGGCTTCCACTGTCATCCATAGCCTTCCACAAGCCAGGTGTTCAGAATTTAAGCTCTGATACTATTCCTTCCTTCAGATTTGAGTTTTATAGTCCTTGGATCAGACAGACTGGTGTGCTTCTTCCATATAGACTTAGTTGACACCTCCCTTAGATGGCCACTTGATTGAAGACAAGACTGTAAGACCCCAGGTGTTATTTTTTCTGATAGCTAGGCACCATCTGGTTTCATCACCACAATTTTCTATAGCTTTGTGCTGCACCGAACAGGAGAGAGCATACATTTGTTTGCATTCTGTCTCTCTCTCTCTATTTTTTTTTTTTTTTTTAGGGGAGGGAAGACAGGGAGGTGGGGGATTATCTGCCCATTGCTCTGGGTCATATGGTATTTCTATTCGCTGTTGTTTTATATATTGCTTTTCACGATGCTTATACATATTTACAAGCCCACCAACAGTACGTAAGAGTTCCAAACTCTTCCTACCATTTCTAGCATTTGTTGTTCTCTGTTGTTTTTTGTTTGTTTGTTTTTTTAACTTGGGCTCTCATTGTGTGTATAAGATAATATTTTCTTGTTGTTTTGATTTGCATATCCTGAATAGCTAGTGATCATGAGCATTTCCGCATGTATTTGTTAGCCATTCAAGTGCTGTCCCTGGTGAATTGTCTATTTATGTCCTTTTCCTGTCTTTTAATTGGATTATTGGTTTGTTGTTTGTTTGAGTTGTCATAGCAGTTCCTAGATTTTAGTAACTAGTCCTTTGTTCATTATGTCATTGCTAAAGATTTGTTTCTAATTTGTGGGTTCTCATTTAGACTTTTGATTTGCATACATGTTTTATTTTTTAATAGGTCCCACTCATCTATTGTGCTTTGTTCCTCTTGAACCTTTCAAAAGTATTTTAAAAGTTCGTTTTCTACATTGCCAAATTTGACCTTTATCATATTCAGTTTTGTCTTGTGTGATTTCCATTGTTTTCAAGTTAAGAGCACTAGTTGATTAATCTAATGGCTGTTTTTCTCCTTAGCAAGCCAAGCCAGAGATTTGCTGTCAAAAATGTTAGTGATTGATCCAGATAAGCGAATCTCTGTGGATGAAGCATTACGTCACCCGTATATAACTGTATGGTATGACCCTGCTGAGGCAGAAGCAGTAAGTATCTATTTTGAAACAGTGTAAAGGCAGAGCAGGAGCCGTACTGGTGTAGTAGAATACACGTTGAATACACCAGGGCAGCAGTTTGATACCACCAGCCACTCCACCAGAGAAAGACGGGCCTTTCTGCCCCTCCGAAGAGTTCTGGTCTCGGAAACTCAGGGACATTTCTTCCCTGCCCTGTGGGTCCCTCTGAGTCAGCATGAACTCTGTGGCGGTGAGTTTGGTGTGGGTTGGTGTCGATGGAGGCAGGGCCTGCGTAAGGACAGCAAATCCTCGACGTGAGTGGCTCCCGGGTCTGAAGAGCCGCTGGGTGGCCTTCGACCTCAGCCACACGGGGCCTTTTGGAGAGTGCCTTAGAGTGAGCATGGTCATCGCCCTTCTTTGTGCACATGCTGGTGTGTGAGAAGAGGACCAGCCTTTTTATGCAGCACACCCTTAGGAGAAGGAGCCGGGGGGGGGGGGGGGGGGGGGGGGGGGGGGGGGGGCATTAGTGGCTGCACTTTGGGAAACTAGCAGCTGCTCCGTGGGAGGGAGAAGGACCAGGCGTTGTGTCCAGTCGGGCTCCCGTCTCAGGAGCATTTTCCCTGCGCTGCAGGGCTGCTGTGGGCCTGCATCAGCTCCATGGCAGTGAGTGGGTAGCTGACACGGCACCAGCTTCGGTTGCATCAGCTTATCTAAAACACCCAATCAGGTGCAGACTTGCTGGAAATCACAAGTTTATTTATCTTTCCCCCAAAGCATCTGGGCCTCCCCCACTGCCTGTGCCAGGCGAGTTCTCCTCCTGAGTTCGGTCTCGGGTACACTGTTCCCAGGAAACACTCGTGTAAACAACCTTTAGCTACAAGTCAGGTGCTAGTGTGGCTGCCTTACTTCATGTCATTGGTGAGACAGAGTTTTATGTCTCGGCCTACAGTTTTGGCCACAGTTTAAAACATCATTTTCTATTAAAAGAATCTGATTGACAGCATCTGCCTTATGAGCAAAGTTTTGGAACTGTCCATTTCTGAGTTAGGATCTGGTGTGGGGCAAGTAGAAACCTGAACTGTGCTCTAGGAGGGGACTTGGTCTCTCTGCACCCCCGGCACGGCACCATGGCCATGGCCGGAGCAGAGCTTTAGCCGAGGCCTGGGGTGGTGTCTAATAGCCCAGGGGGAAATGTCTTTCCCATGTGGTTTGAAGTCATATAATTATTAAGAGGAATATACTGTCCCTATTTCTTTGATCTTTTTTTTCATAACTGTTTTGGCACTGTAATTGATATAATAACATATTTATTTAAAAATGAGAAAAAAATGGACGGCCGACCTCAAGGTTAGTGGCTCAAACCCACCACGTGCTCCGAGGGAGGTAGCTGAAGGGTCTGCTCCCATGAAGATGGGCGGCCTCGGGAACCTTGTCAGGGTGGCTGAGAATCGGAATCCACTTGATGGCAATGGGTGGTTGGTTATGGGATGAAGTTAAGGTCACATGAAAAGTAGACTAGAAGGCTTCCTTCTTTTCCTTTTTGAATGCCTTTCTTTCTGAGCTGCTGACTTCACGTGTCTTTTCCATTTTAGCCACCACCTCAGATTTATGATGCTCAGTTGGAAGAACGAGAACACGCCATAGAAGAATGGAAAGGTAAAGACAGACTGTTCTGATGCCCATGGCTTTTATCTTTTGGTCAGTGGCTTTTTTAGAGGAGGGACAAAAGACCACCCAACCCCTTCCTCCATTCGCTTCCCCTTTTGTAGGGGAAAAAAAAAAGCCTTGAAAGATAACATAACTAGAGAGCCACATTTATGAATTGTGGATTATTTGCCTCAAAAAAAGGAAAGTAAGAGCTCTGATACGTGATTTTTCATTCTCAACTATTGACAAACCAAATTCAGTAATTCTTTCTCACCTACCTTAATAGGCCAGATGGTCATGTGTGCTCCAGCCCAGGGCAATCGCGTGGGTCTGAGCGGGTTTTCAGGGGCTGAGATTTTGAAAGCAGCTCCCCAAGCCTTTCTGCCCAGGGCCTTCTGGGTAGCTTGAACCCACAACTTTAGCTGCTGAGTGCATTCACCGCTACCACCATCCAGGAACTCGTGCCTTGACAACAGGCGATAAGCGATTTGCGTAGTCCCAATCCACGGCCGAATGTTATCTGTAAAGGTCCGCAGGTGAGCAGTCGTGGAGGCACCAGGGCTGAGGACTGAGGTAGCTTACTCCTTGTATTTTTAAGACTTGTATGTTTTCAAATCTAATTTTTTTGGAAACTGTAGATCCAAAATTAAGCAAAAGGTATTTTAGCACCATTAAGCTAAAGTGACCAGATTTTAAGCAGGACACCATTGACCAGGGGAGAGTGGGGGGTTTCTTGGATTACATTTTGGTCTATATGGAGCAAGAAAATGTTCATAGAATGCAAAAATCGTATTGTAATAGATTTATTTAATTTCAAAACGCCACAGGACGTAGGACAAATTGTTAAAAAGCGGGACGTCTGGTCACTTTACATTAAAAAAATGACCCACAGCAAAGTAAATTGGTAATGAAGAGGCTGAATGAAAGGCAGCGCTCGTAACAATTAGGAAGCGTGACCAGTGCAAGTACCTGTTATTCAGATGTGTACACACTCAGGTTCTGCCAGTAGCACACTCCATTGGCAACATGCCCCCGCTCTAAGTTGGGTCTACTTTTTGTTCATGAATATAAAAATTTGAAGAACTTCTGGTAACTTACTTTGCAGCTACTTAGTTTTGTTCTAAAAAAAAAAAATGCAAGTTGACAAAAAGAGTTGGATATTTGGATTCACTTCTTCCCTGACAAGAACAGCTTAAAACTCACAGAAGATCCTGGTTCCATCTAGAGAAGCAGGGTCATGATAGGGAGACATGTGAGAGTGGATGTGGAAACTCAAGGACATTGAGATTAGCGAGGACATCATGCTATCTACTTAATACCACCTCAAAGACGAGACTTTCTGCTCCTATAAAGAGGTAATCCTGGAAGCCCACAGTGGGTAGTGCTACTCTGTCCTAACAGGGCAGTCAACTGGATGCAGGGAGTTTGTTGTTTGGTTTTGAGTAGATTCAGAACTACCCAGTGTTTGGGCTGTTTGGATGTGTTGGGTCCAGTTAGGCTATATGTCTGGATAGAGTGTGTACCACAATAGAAAGTAAATACCACAGTGCCCTTCCAGTGACCACAGTGGAATGGGGAACAGCTTGTAGAGATGCAAAGGAACTGATCAGAAATTCTTAACCTGCATTTCTATTTGAAGAGCTAATTTACAAAGAAGTAATGGATTGGGAAGAAAGAAGCAAGAATGGTGTTGTAAAAGACCAGCCTTCAGGTTAGTGATTGCTTTAATTGTTTGTGTACTATTTCTATTCCTCTTTCCAAGTTTCATAACAGGTAGCAGCATGTTAAATGCCTGTTTGACCATGGGGATTTAGAAGCCCCATGTGTTTTGGGTGGTGTGTGTGTGAGAGAGAGAGAGACAGGCAGACACACATGCATACACCCCTGGTGTGAGAGGTGACCAAACATTTGATTGGTGAGCCACGCTCCAAACTAACTGCATTATAAGCATTGCTTGTTGTTTCATTCCCTACACCTGCTCATAGCTCCTTTTGTAGATGTATGCATCCCTCTCCTTATACTGGCCGCATCCAGTTTAGAAGAATAGGTCAATGCAGATCAAGTGGTGGAATTTAGTGTTCTTTTTAAAAAATTGTTCGTGTTGTTCTCCCAGCGCTCGACTGGTCATGTTATGATTTTACCCATTGTTATCAAGTGGATTCCAAATCCCCACTGTGCTGTAGAACAAAGTCGAACCTCCCCCAGAGAGTTTCCACAGCGGTAAAGTCTCAGAGATGTAGACTGCCTGTCTTTGCCCCAAGCAGCAGCCAGTGGGTTCAGATGGCTGGGAAAGGTTGAATGCCTCACTGCTGCACCTGCAGGCTCCTTTGTGTCTTTGTTAGTGATGGATGGCACTCTGCTTTAGGCTTCGGGCTCCTAACAGCAAAGTTGGTGGTTCAAACCCACCGGTCACTCTACGGTTCTTGAAACACTATAAAAGGTCGCCATGACTTGGAATGGACTTGATGGCAGTGGGTTTGTCATGTTAGGTTATGCCTATTATAGTCTACCTACTTATGAAAGAAAATTAGTTTTTCACTCCCATTTTTACAGAGGAAAAAAACACACCAGACAATATAGACTATATTGATTGTGTCTTACATGTCATGAGATTATATAACAGCACTGAGAATTTAGGAGCTTGGTTTTAACTGACCAAATTTCAGACTGCAGACACTGATCTCTGGGAGCCTGGTATTTTGCTTTTGTTCAGACCAGGGTAAAACTTAGATCATAGGAAATAGGAGTTGCATTTGCCTTAAAAGACTAAATTGTCAAACAAAAATTACATGAACAAGGAGCCCCTGCATCTTTTTGTTTTTTGGTGTCCATTCCTTATTCAGAAGCTGTTTTTAATTGCAGGAGACTTTTTTGAAGATTGATGCACCTTTTATCATTAGACCTATGTTTACAGTTGTACTTGAAATGTATGATGAAACTTGGATCTTAGTTGGGCTTTCTCCTTTTGCGCTACTGATAATTTTCAGAGAAAGTCAACAACTTTCTTTTTTTGTCTAGCCCCTGGAAAGAAAAGCAGAAGGCAGTAGAGAAAGAGACAGTTGAGTTCCAGATTCCGAGCCTAAAGAAAGACTCGAGGAAAAGTTAAAAAATACGTAGTTGACTAACTCTCTGTTCATACTGCTAATTAGGATGGGGAGGCCGCAGATGGACAGAGCCGAACAAATGGCCTTAAGTTTCCTTGCCCGGAATCACAGCGGTGTCTTGCCTCAGATTTTATGATATTTGGTTTTCTTAGCACAGATGCAGCAGTAAGTAGCAACGCCACCCCTTCTCAGTCATCATCTATCAACGACATTTCATCCATGTCCACTGAGCAGACGTTGGCCTCAGATACCGACAGCAGCCTCGACGCCTCGACGGGACCCCTGGAAGGTTGTCGATGATAAGGTAGAAGCAGCAGACTCATCGTCAGCGAAGGAACTCTCACTTCCGTGGGCCTGCGGGGCTTGGAAGTCGATGGAACCAAATAGAGAAGCTCCATGTTCTGCATGTAAGAAACACAATGCCTTGCCCTTACTCAGTTCTCCTCGGATCGCCTGCTTAGATTATAAAACAAAGCAGATCATGTCTGAAGAAAAAAAATGCAAGCCACATGTTTAGAGATTTTGTTCAAGGTCATTTCAGGTGAGCAATTAGAATAGATGAAAAAAAATGCCATTGTTTGGTGATAGTCGTGACAATTTCTCATTATCAGTATCTGTGGAGATTTAAGTGCATGTGACCACAAATGCTTGCTTGGTCTTGCCCATCGAGCACTCTCAACATCAGTATTTATGCCAAATAATCTTCCAGGTAGTACTGCTTCTAGATTTATCTCTTAATCCTCTCAAGTAGTTTGGTGTCTGTCCAGGAAAAATAAACCAAAAAACAAGATTTACGTGTATTAATTGGCCATCATCATATGATCACACCTTCCCCTCTTCTGTGGTGTCATCATGGACTCTCTCCTGTATTTCCGATGAAAAGGAATATCTATTCAATAAATAAAATCTAATTTTTCTTTAATTTGTGATGTTTGGGGCTGGGAATTAGACTGCTGAAACCAAGACTTATGTATACTCTTTCTTTCTCCACATTGTCTTGAACTGAGATGACTGGTCAATTTAGCATGACTGCACGATAGAATTTAAGTTTTGATTTGTACTGCAGAAGACACGCACACCTTCCAAATCTTACCCACCTTCCCTCTTACTTCTTAGCCTTCAGGGTTTATAATTAATTTCAAATACTGCCTAGAACTTTGCCTTCTTTATTAGGCACATAACACTCCATATCTCAATAACAATGATGGCAAATAGATCCTGGAACCCATCACCTAATGCTAGAGTAGAGTTTTGCAAAATAATCGCTACAAATGATGGCAGCCATTTGTTAAGCGCTTGCTTTGAGGTCTGGTTCCCTGATCAGGTAAGCGTTGGACTGCTAACTACAAGGTCGGTGGTGCAAAGCCACCAGCTGCTCCAAGAGAGAAAGATGAGGCTGTCTGCTCTTGTAAAGATTTACAGCCTCAGAAACCCTCTCTATGGAGGGTGGACACGAGTCAGAATCGACTTCATGGCAATGGGTTTTTGGTTCCTTTGCGGAAGAATCTGGACAGGGTCCTTTGCTTACTTTACATATTTAAGGTAAACTACATGGTTGAACAAGGCATCATTTCCGTTTTCTAATAGAACATCCCTAATCAATTTTATTTCTCTTCTGAAAGAAACCAAGTTAGGAATAAACTTACCCTTTAGTTCATTCTGGGAAGCAAGACTGGTGTGGAGTGCCTGTTTGTCCTTGTTTCCCACTTGTGGGGACTTTCCTGGTCCCTCAGGGAAAGCTCTTCAGAGAGAGGAGGAGGAGGTAACGCAAAGAGTGGTGATTAATCAGCTAGGGACTGTTTTATGATTCAAAACTGCTCACCTGAAATTGATACTTTCAGACTTTTTGCTATGTAAATTATTCAAAAGTCTTGAAGATACTGAGTATTCACATGTCATTGCAGAAATGGAGTTACAATGATCACATTTCAGTTACCTGTACTCATAGTGTTTTTTCCTTTGAGCTTATTTTGTTACAGGTTCATATCTTGTGTTTAATTATTTGGGACACTATCTGTTCAATGTTCTAAAGAATGTATTCTGATGAGGGATTTTGATAAAGTTTATTATAAATGCTATCTAAGATAATATTGATTCAGTACCAGTTGTATCTGATTGGTTGGTCTTAGCACTGTAAACTAGAATCCTTGATGAACAAAATAAGTATTGAAATAAGAAATCATTTTCTATTATATCATTAGACACATAGCTAGTAAAGAAATGGAAATACTAACTTGGATTGAGGTAAAATCACCACTTGTGGTTTGGGATTATTTTGGCCTTGAGGGCCTGATGGTATCACTATGCACATACAAACAACTTAAAATGGCCTTCTTTCTAACACACTTTCTTTTAAAAGACTATACTAAATCTGTCTTTAAAAGGGAAAATAAAGAAAGGGGAGATTTTTTTTTAACCGTCACAATCTACCCTGCAAGCTACAAAGGTGCAGAAGAAGCCTGGTCAGGAGAGGACCTCGAGGCCCCTTTCCAGCAGACCTAGGGTAAGGGGAGTGAAGTGTCCCCGGTGAGCCTTCTGTTCTGTGTCCCTCTGCGCTGTTTGGTGGGCCTGCTGTCGTGAATGAAGCTGTGATGGCCAGGACAGGTAGTCAAGGCTACCTCCCATCAGGGGGAGGTGACTGCACCTGGGAAAGGCCACAAGGCTGGAGACCTGTCTCCACGGCCAGACCTAGCCAGTCTCAGGACCCTCTCTTCTGGGTCTAGAGTGGTCATGGCCCTGGTGCAGTGTGCATGGTTTCAAATTGACCTCTGTGGATAAAAGCAGACTGTGGATAAAGAAGTGAAAAATGTGCTCAACTTTTTCATCTTTTCTATTTTATTTTTGTAATTTATATTGTACACGACCCTTGGAAGCAACTATTTTGGACATGTATTTTTATAAACCAGGTAATTTATCATTATCCTGGAATTTGGACTAGGTTTGTTTGGTTTACTGACTTAATTTTCCAGTCACAAAGGAAATGACTGCCTCCTCTATGTCAAGTCCTGACTCCCAGGGCAAGTTCCAGAGAGCAGGCAGAGCCCAGGGAGAGCGTGAGCGCCGTTTAGAGGTACTGCTCAAAAGGTCCTGGAGGAGGCCGGGAACAGGGCTGTGCTCTGACCTTTGGAATGTGGAGTTGGGAGCCCAGGACTGGAGGAGAACAACCTCTGCGGGACCCTTAGCTGACTTCCAGATTCAACCCAGTCGTGGCAGCACTGACTGGGATGCTGGTTTAGTCAGGAGCCAGTGCTGGGCAGATCCTGTTAACTGGGGGGGGAGTTCATCAGGTTGATTTTACTGTCACCCGTCAGTATTCATACTGGGAGTACGTTAGGGTGTGACCTCTCAGATTACATTATCTCAAAAGTAACATTGCCTACGTTTTTATAATAAACTCTATGATAATGTGTTTTGGTTGGTGAAAATAATACAGACTACATTTTAAAAGAAATGTATAGCATGTCCAATTTTTGTGTGTTTTTAAGTGACCCTTGACTGTATTTCTATGTCACCATCTCTGATTACAGATTTAACATGAACACGGAGATAAGTTGGTGTGTCATGATTTCAATCAACATTGTCCGGTGCTGTTTTAACAGAAATACCACAGTGGGTGGCCTTAAAAAAATTTTTACTTTCTCAATGACTAGGTTACTAGATGTCTGAACTTGGGGGTACCCACTCTGAGAGAAGGCTTACTCCCTCTGTGAGATATGAGGAAAAGTCTTTTTCTCTTTAGTTTCTGTTCTTCCGTGGCCCTCATGTGTCTCCCTCCTCCCCATCTCTTGCTGCCATGCCGTTTCCAAATGGTGTTGGAACCACGGGCATCGAGGTTAAGATTCAGAACATATTTTAGGGGAACACAGTTCAACCCATGCATCGCAGCAGTGTTTTTCAATCTTAAAGCAAAAAGCATTTCTCTGTTATCTTCTCCGGCTGAAAATATTCTGTGAGTTCCTGAATTTGGTTCTCTATAAACAATGGCAGTGAATTTTTACTTCAAAAAAAAAAAAGTGCAAATGCAAAATTGAATATTGAGAATATTATCAGTGTTTTCTCATAGAGCATGAGAATCTTGCAGTTAACCATGGCTTATACTACTTAATGGACCCCTAGTTGCATAGTGGCTACACCTTGGACTTCTAACCACAAGGCCAGCAGTTCAAAACCAACAGCTCCTCTGTGGCACAAGGATAAGGCTTTCTACTCATAAAGAGCTGTAGTCTCAGAATCCCACAGGGACAGAGAGTTCTACCCTGTCCTACTTGGCCACAAAGAATCAGGATTGACTTGACAGCGGTGGGATTTGTAACACTTAAACCCATGAATGGATCCTATGGTTTTGTGCATGAGATGAACCACTTTCATTTCCTAGCTGGTGTGAGGCACTTTAAGATATTTGAAACTTAAAATCCCAGGAGAAGCTAAGTTTTCTTTTCTCAGCATAAGAGAAGGACTAGGGAGTCCTTCTAGATTCAAGTTACCCAGAACACTCATCTTACTTGAAAAAAGAGTTGTAGGAAAAGGAAAATGTTTGGTTATGACCTGGGTTTCACTGCTTTGTCTTACCTCCCTCCCCACGTGCAAGGTAGACAGTACTAAAATACATGTACTCATTGACTGAAATGAGACATGTAGGTCCTAGAGAGGAGGGGCTTGTGGGGAGGGCAGGTTCTGAGGGTTAATAGTTAAAAATAGCTCCATACCAGACATACTTAGACCTGACCATTTGACACAATAAGCTTGTAATCATTTAATTTTTGTTTTGTTTTAAATCAGGAAAGTTGTTAACATTCAGTAATCAAGTGACAGAGTGCCAGTCATATCTCCATCAAGGCGTTGTCTGTCCACACCCAGGATTTAAGGGTTGTCTGCCCACATTCAGTATTCACAACTCTGGGGAACTTGTCACAGGCTATGACTCCTGTGACCACTTGTTCCCCCACAAATGGAAAGACTAAGGCTTCAGGAACAGAGGTGACATGGTGGGCAAGGGTATTTGTTATGACATTTTTAGTTGTGGCATTTGAAGATAAGAAGGGAACTTGAAAACCTAATGTGGTCTCAATCTGCTCCCACCCCGAGGGTGGCCATCTCCCACCTAGCAGTGAGGAGAGGAGAAAAGAGGAGAGGGAGGGGAAGAGAGTGGGGAGACCCCCTATCTCCATCCTGTGTGCTGCCTGCCCCTCACGCATGTAGATCTCACTCTTCACTCCCTTTTGGTCATAAACACCTTTGAGAATCTGATGAAAACTATGCTCCTCTATCTAGAAAAATACCATGTGCTTAGAATTTGTCATACTTCCAAAGGACTCAGAGACCTCAGTGGCTACCACGTGAAGGGCCCCCTTTCTCACAGTAGCTTCTAGATGCTTCATGTTTGGGGAGGGAAAGAGAGCCTATTCTCTGCTCACCTTTTTTGCTCTCACTGGTGCGACCCCTGGTCACACACAATTCATGGGGGTGAGACCTAGCACTAATTAGTGTCCTTATCTGATAACAGTAATACTTTTCTCACTAATTTACTGCCATTGAGTTGACTTCAACTCATAGACACCCTATGTGACAGGGTAGAACTAACCCTCTGGATTTCTGAGTGTGGTAGTTTTGTAATCATTTTATTAGTGGCTCTTACAACTCTCTTAGCAACTCTCTCATACATCCATTATGTTAAACATGTCTGTACATATATTACCATCATCCTTTTCAAAACACTTTCTTTCTACTTGAACCCTTGATATTAGCTCCTCATTTTTTCCTCCCTCCCCCTTCCACCCTCATGAATACTTGTTAAATTATAAATTGTTATTTTCATATCTTGCACCATATGTTGTCTCCCTTCACCTATGTTTCTGTGGTTTATCACCCTGGGGGTGGGGGGAGATGTGCGGTTTAATACCTCGATCATTGCAATCGATTCTGTCTTTCTCCCCCTACCTTCCCCCTATACTCATGATATCCCTACCGCAATTATTGTTCCTGAGGAATTTACCTGCCCTGGATTTCATGTGTCAAGAGCTCTTATTTGTACCAGTGTACATGCTCTGGTCTAGGGTAGAACTAGGGTCATGACAGTGGGAGGGTGGCAGCATTAAAGAACTAGAAAAATGTTGTAGGTTTCATTGGTGCTATACTGCACCCTGACTGACTCATTCCTTCCCTGTGACCCTAATGTGAGGGGATGTCCAATTGTCTACAGATGGATTCTGAGTCCCCATTCTGTCCTGCCTTGTTCTCATCAATATGATTGTTTGTTTTGGGTCTTCTGATAACTAATACCTGATACTGTTGACACTTTATGATCACACAGACTGATGTGCTTCTTCCATGTGGTCTTTGTTGCTTTCCAGCTATTTGGCTGTTTTTTTTTTAACTTTCAAGTCTTTAAGACCCCAGACTCCAAATCCTTTAATAGCCAGGCCCTATCAGCTTTCTTCACCACATTTGCTTATGCACCCATTTTGTCTTCAGTGATCTTGTCTGGAAGATGAGCATCACAAAATGCCAGGTTATTAGAACAAAGTGTTCTTGAGTTAAGGGAGCACTTGAGTAGAGGCCCAATGTCCATCTGCTACCCTTACTACTTAACATATAAATTTATGTACATAGACTATATCCCTCATATATGAATATATTTACATACATACATGCCTGTTTGTATACCTCGATAAATGTCCTTTGCCTCCTGGTTCTTTCTTCTATTTCCTTTTACTTTCCTCTTGTCTCACTGTCATGTTTGACCTTCATTCAGCTACATTGCACTTGATCAACCTCCAACAGACATTGTATGCCCTCATCACCATTGATTTTAGATCACTTGTCCCTTGTCCCTGGGTTTGTTGATTCCTTGTTTCATTCCCCACCCCACCCCCCTCCAATGTCCTCCCAGAACTATCAGTCCCATTGTTTTCTCCTTGGATTGTTTATCCTGACTATCTTATATAGATAAACATGAGGGAAAAAAGTGTGTGTGTATGGGAGGGGGAAGCCTACAAATAGTTTCAGATCTGTCTGTTGACCTTTATGAATGTTTTCCAATCAAGTCTGATGAGGTGTCAAGCCCTGTCCCCAAAGTCTATTTTTGGATTCCTTGGAGCCTTCATTGCTTTTCTCCCCTTCATGTTTCACCCCGGTGTGAGGGCGTCATACTGACCACAATTCCCACATTCAGTCTCCAGTGTTGTCCCCATAGCACTATGGGTTAATGAGGGGAAGCTGTCTCTTAGTGGGACAGTCCCTATGGTCCTCTCCGTGCGTTGGCTATTCTGAGCCAGAATATCGTCCTAAGTCTCTGTCTGTCTGTCTCTCTCTCTCTCTCTTTCTCCCCCCTCCCCCTTCCCTCTTAGTTTTCTCCCATGTGTTCTGAGCAGACCCGCCTCTCTCCCCAAGCTGGATCTTCAGTACTGCCCTCTGTGGTGTATTCTTCTAGGGAGGGGGTCCCAAAGACCTCTCTGTTGGTTCCCTGCTTCATGACAGTATGATACTTCAAGTCTTGGCACAAAAGGTTGAAGTCTGGTCCCTCTCCCTTTCCTGTGGGGACATACGCAATACTCTCCCCATGGGTGCATTAATGCCTTGGTCCCCACCTCCCACATCCTCCTCGCTTTCTTCTCTCTTTCTCTCTCAGAAGATTTAATACCAGACTCTAGCGCCACAGAGTAGGGGATTAAAGATGTCCAAATGTCCAGCTCTTCCAAGATGCTATCCTTAGAATAGCATTTAACCCCCCCCCCCCCCCCCAGTTCTCTTGAGTGGACTGCAGTTCACAACAAAATCCATAGAAACTCATGAAACCGAGGACCTAAAGCCTTCCAAAATGGGATACTAGCCATAGAGTCCAGAATTCCAGTATATCATATAAGGAGTTATAGCTAGAAGGACCATATTCATTGGCAATATCTCACAAAGACGGACTCTTTTCTGGAGTAGAAAGTCTCATCTTTCTCCAGCAGAGTGACTGGTGGTCTTGAACAAAAGACATTGTGGTTAACAGCCCAACACATAACCCACTGCCTGACCAGGGCTCCTCAAAAAGACATAGTTTCAGTAATGCAGACCAGTTCCGTGATTCTTCCCGTCCAGTTCCAGTTTATAGTACAGACTTCATGGAAACCTATGATAGGGGAAAAATCTCACTGCCGTCAAGTCCATTCCAACTCATAATGAATATAAATCTGTATGGAAGTAAATAACCTCACTTTTCTCCCTTGGAACATCTGGTGGGATTTGAACTGCCTGTCTCATGGTTAGCAATCCAGTGCACTACCATAATGTAATTTTGAAGAGGTACTTGTGTCTTGAACTTTGAGTACTGGAAAAAATATAGTCATGTGCTGTGTAATGCCCATTTAAGCAACATCAGTGATCTCAACCCTCTCAAAGATTAACATTTTGAGGTACATACACTGCTATCTGATGTGCATCAAAGCACATCAATAATATGCCAATATTGTGTTAATGTTTGGGGGTCTCTGGAAGTATGTCTTTAATGCTCTTTATGCAAAGAAAGATACATTACATACTAAGGCAAATATTGAACGGGCCATACCTCTTTCAAATTCAACTGATATGCAGATTTAGGGACTGAACCCCACAGTAAGCTGGAGACTGCTTATATATAATGTGGTGTGTGCACAGTGTCCACTTTATCTAATATCCTATTTCACAACACACTTTGTGGACATTAAGTCAAGCATGACTGTACTCCCTTTCACTTACATAACTCCCCAAGGAATTTTCTGTAGTTTCATCTGTTAAAAAAAATTCTTTCTTAGATCGAACTGAAACCTGGCTCCTACAACTTCCTCCCCTGGGTCCCAGTCCTCTGCTTTCCATGAAACAGACGAGTCTGCCCCATCTCTGTGCCTCAGCCTGCAAATGGATGGACAGATCTGTAGCCAGTCTTCACGTCTCGAGGCCGCGTTCTAGCCAACACGTTCTTCCAGCGTTCTGCCATGAAAACACCCCCACAGCCTCCATATCCCAGGTCCCTCGAGTGGCCTTCGCTGTCACAGTCTTGTCACATTCTGAACGGTGGTCAACCAAAATGATGGGACTCGGATGTGGCATCTGGTCTCCAACAGACTCCTGTGACAGGACCCCAGTCATCACAGTGGCGAGTCTATTCGTGGACATTGTGTCACCGTCAGGGGTACCCTCACAGTCACCACCTTCAGCCCACAGGGGTCTTTCTTGCAGTGAATCGGGAAGAAGGGTCTTGGTCAAGGCAGATTACCCAGTAAGGAAGGAAAGCAGGGCTTGCTTGTGCTTGCTTACTGTTCGGCACCGAACAGGTCCACATCCTGTGTGGGACATAGTGAAGGAAACCCATGTGAGATTGCTCACGTGTGAGCACAGGTAAGCCAGTGCTTACCTTATTTGCTGAGAAGGTCTTCCATGCTTGTCAGGGATGGCAAATTTGAAGAGACACTCTGATTCTGTAGGAAGATGCTGTGAGGTTGAGAGAGAGATGCCAGCCAGGCCTAGAAGCAGAATCTTAAATATGGGGGAAAATTGAATTTGTAGACTGTAGATTAGTAAACTGTGTTTCCCTTCCTTATTGAGTAATCCACAGATTTTGGCAGATTCCTAGCCAAGGCTGTAAATGTACTTCATTTTACGCTCTGATCCACTCAATCATCAGGCTTCAGAGCCTTTGGGCCCAGGAGTTCCTGGTGCATCTGCCTGGTCCCTAGTGCTCCTTCTCTGATTTTTCCTCGGAAGGAGTGGGTGGTGACAGCCAGCTTCAACTTCCATACCCTGTGACCTCCTGCCCTGTGCACTGTGGTCTATGAAGTAAGGGAGTGAGGAAGAAACATTTGTTTCGCTTTTCTGTAAAGAAGTGATGTCTCTAGAAATCCATGATCCCTGAAGGACCACACAACCTAACGCCAATGACAGACATGGCTACCTGTGGCAGAGTCTGGCTTGTGTTGAGTCATTTCAAAAAGCTTGCCACCTTGGGCATATTTTACCTTGTTGGGTTCTTTTCAGCTAGTACTACTTGGTTTTTACTTGATTTTCATCTGCACAAGGGTTTCAGACACAATTTCATTAACACAGCTTTGGACAGCTCTCCATTTCCAATTTTTTAAAGAATAAAATAGATCTTTAAAGAACTATTAAAGATCTTCTGGAAAAAAAATGAATATTAAAGATATCCTGGGAAAGAAATGAGCATTTGGGGCTGAGCCCCGGTGGCGTAGTGTTTGTGCGCGGGACTGCGGCCCACTGGGTTGGAGGTTCAAATCCAGCAGCAAGGCTGGGCCTCCTACTCCCACCACCAGAGGGCAGTGATGCACAAAAATAAAAACATGAGCATTTGTGTAGCAGCGTTTGTCTGTGGCTGTTCGTGCCTAAGAATGCTCAGAGGTGGTTAACGATACTTGGTAAAATGAAATGCATAGAGCACAGTTCAGGAGCTTTGTCTCTTCTGCCCTCCCCCGGGCCCGCAGCCCACCCTCTTCTGCATTTCTGCACCATCACCCACCCTGCAGCAGCCTAGCCTTGTGGGCCCAGGGGCACGTGCCTCACCCTTTTAGGAAGTCCCTCCTGCGATGATCACTGTCTCACACATCTTCAGGTTCTCCCTCTGCTCCATTGTTCCAGACCTTTCTGTCATCCATATCAAAATGAGTAAGCTGATGAAGCCCCTCCTGAGTATTGAAGAGAGAAAGTAAGATCGAGGAGAAACTACACCCATCGCATCCCTGTGTGAGTCTGGGTTGACGAGAGAAACAAACTCAAGACACTCAGACGTGTGTGAGAAACAGCTTTATATAAGGATTAAGTGTACATTAAGAAAATATCCCAGTGCAGATCAAGGCCATGAGTCCAATATTAACCCATTTGTCCAATACCAATCTACAGAGCCCTCTTCAGACTCATGAAGCACATGCAATGATGCCGAATGCAGGAAGACCGCTGGCCGGTGGGTGGAAAATCTTGTGGATCCAGTGATGGAAGAAGCATCTTAGCGCTGATGTGGATCTCCCTGTGACTCCTCCAGTTCCACAGTTCTAGCATAGCTTCATGTGTCTTCTCAGACACACGGAGTGAGCATGTGGCCATTCTCCGAGCTAGTCATCTCCTTTTTTGCCTCCAAATGAAGTCATCAAGCTGTGACCTGCTAGGTTAAGCTCCACCCATTCTCTATTAAGTCTCAAATTGGTGACAGATTATGTAACTACCACATCCCCCATCCAGAGGTGACCTACCACAGGTTCACACAGTGGATCTCTCAGATTTTTTTTATGGGCATAAGCACATCCATATGGTAGAGCTTACTTTTCTTTTTAGCCACACTGAGATTGCACTGGACATGCATTTTTTAAATAATTTTGGGGGGGCTCTTGCAGCTATTATAGCATTCAATACATCATTTTTATCAAGCACATTTGCACACATGTTGCCATATTCATTTCCAAACATTTTCCACTTGAGTCCTTGGTATAAGCTCCTCCTTTCCCCCTCCCCCCTTTTTTTAATGAATCATTTTATTGAGTACACCTCCCCTCATGATCCATACACACATTAATTGTATGCAGGCCTCATTTGCACACTAGTTGCCATCATCACTCCTAAAGCATCCACCCAGGCCCCCAGTTCCAGCTCCCCATATTTCCCTTCCTCTCTCCCCCCCCCCCATGAACTATAATAATTTACAAGTTGCTATTGCTTTTTCATATCGTACACTGGACATGCATTTTATAACCTCTCCCCTCCCCCCATATATACTTTCCATATATTGGCACATTGGCCCAATGATTCCCCCAGTGTGTGTGGAGCCTTCTGCATAGCTGGCTGGGGTGACCAGGCAGGACCCAGGGTTTTTACAGCTTTTGTGTCCTGGCTGCCATATCCTTCCATCTCAATTCCCCATGACACCACTTGGGGACTGTTCCAGGCAGACTGCTCACGGAAAGTGCGTCTAGTGCTGTGGCTGGTCCATGAGACCTCACTTGCCCCAGCTCCCAGCTCCAGCACTGACTGGAATCGATCTCTAATGGTTTGACAGCTTCCGTGCGCATGTTTTGGTTATGATACGATTAAGTAGCGTATAGTAGAAGGTCGCTGTGAGTCAGAATTGACTGGAGGGTGGTGAGCGTTTCATTTGTTTGTCTTTTATATTAAATCACACCGGAGGCATTTTATCTCTCCCACATGCTGAACGATGCTAACATCCGCTCCTGGGTCAGGATGATGATCATCTGCTCCGTCAGTTAGATGGCCGTCCTTGTGACTAAAACATTACCCAAACCTGCTTGCTTAGAGGCTCGCCCCATCCACCAGGTACCTGATGCGGACTCACTTGTCTGTCCACTGATACGGCCATTGCCAGGATGGCAAAGTCCCAGAGGGGGCTGTGGAGAATTGAGCCACGGCTTTCCCTCCGCGATTTCTGTGATTTCACCCAAGTACAGCCCTCTCCCGCCGGACTGGCTCCCTGGAGCGCCTGTGGAGCCGCTCCGGACTCAAAAGCGGAGCCATCACCTCATTCTTTCTCTGCGCTGCCAGTGTTCAAAGGAGGCTGTCGGTTTAATAACTGCCGCAGAAGATAGCAGGAGTCCTTCGTGGAGCGGTGGGCACACATCAGGCTGCGACCCTCATCGCCGTGGGCCAGCAGCTCCGAGGGAGAAAGACTGGGCTGTCTATTCCCATAGACCGCTAATAATCGAGGAAACCCACAGGGGTTTGCCGTGAGTCGGGGTTGACTCCATGGCAGTGAGTCGTTTCTTTGCTTGTTTTAGTGGTAGTTTGTATTTTTCTAGCATCGTTTTTCTTGGAGTACCACTGTGAACGTGTGGACTTTCAGCGAGACACTACTTCCGGTCATTCTTTTTAAGGCTTCAACGGCCCTATCTGGGGCAGGAGGGAGCTTTTTAAAGTGAATGCCTAGGTCCTTTTGACTGACCTCAGTATGTTTTTCACTTCTTCTTTTGGAATAACTTCTGGTTGACGGGAAATCTGTAAACATGGTACAAAGGGTTGTACTAGACTGTAGAGGAAGTGCCCGGCTTTATAACAACTCGACTTACAGGACCGCTCTGCTCAGACAGCCCTTTAGTGGCATGTAGATTGATTTGCCCTGGCTCTCAAATGGTTAAACCAACCCTTTCTAAAAACAGAATCAAATCAGACCACCACCACGGGGTTGATTCCAGCTCAGAGTGATCCAGTGTGGGATTTCCGAGGTGGTAAGTCTTTTGGGGAGGAGGGAGCCACTCCCGAGGGCTATTGGTGCCTCTGAAGGGAGACTTTGTAGTTCACAGCCAAGGCTAAAGCCCACAGCCACACCTAGACTCCTTCATGCAAGCCTGCAGGTGGGGCCCGAGGGACCCACCAGGAATAAGGAGGCATCCTGTTTACTTAGAAACTCCAAGTTTTTATGGGCTTACTTCCAGGATACAGGACAAGGACCAAATCCTGCTTTAGGGAAAACCAAAATCCTTATTAAACATACATACATTTATATATAATATGCATATGTTGTCATTTCTCCCATTTCCAAGCAACCAGATTTTAAAATATCCACAGACATATATATGAATATATGTCACATACATGTATGTCTTAGCTATAAAGATACACGTAGACAGAGGAATATATTTAAAATGTTTGTAGCATTTATGAAAAGTACTCCTACAAGTATGACCTCAAAAAAAAGTTTAAAGAATCATCTGTTTTATGAGAAATCAGAAATCGTTCCCAAGCCTTTGGTGACATTTTTAGGCCACAAGATTCCTGAAGCAAAGCTCCAGAATGGGGGGTGGCATGGAAACTGGACAGATGTGAGAGCATGATGGAGACTCGCCTGCGGGACAGAAAGCTATGGGGCAGTGTATAAGAGCTTGATAAAATTGATCAGAAAAAGGCAAATGCATGATGATTCAGATGGATAGCCAGAAAGTGAGTTTGCTAGTCCAGGTAGAGTAGAGAAACAAATCTGCAGACAATTAATTATATGTGTATAAGAAAGAGCTTTATATAAAAGAGCAATTGAATCGAGAAAGCAGCCCAGTCCGGATCAAGTCCATGTCAGATATTAGCCCATATGTTCAATACCAATCTATAAACTCCTCTTCAGACTCACACAAAACATGCAATGTTGCTGAATGCAGGAAGATCACAAGGCGGTGGGCGGAAACATGGGGATCCAGTGGCAGTACAAGCATCTTAGTGCTGGCGTAGATCTCCGCGTGGTTCCTCCAGCTCCAGGACTCTAGCATCACTCCATGTGTCTTTTTGTTTGTTTTCTTGTTTGTTTGTTTTGGGGGTCATCACTGCCTCTGGTGGCCATGGGCGGTACCCAGGACTACTCCTGAGAGCCGCCTCTGGATTTGAACCGCCAAGCCCGTGGGCCGCAGTCCCACACTCAACCACTTACGCCACGGGGACTCAGCCCATTAACATGTGTCTTAACATCAGGAATACCAAGCTGACTCCATGTGTCCCACCTTCAGCGAGCTATTTATCTCTGTAGCGCCTCCACATCAGGTCATCAAGCAACAACCAGACCGACGAGCTAAACTCCACTCCATTCACTATAGTCTGAAGTTGGCACCAGATTATGTAACTACCCCAGAGAGGGGAAAAGGAAATATGAATGAAATGAAGTAGTATAAAGAATTCCTACTTTCCCAGTAATGGAAATACACAAAACATACTGATCAAAAAGTTTTAGTACTCAAACAAATATAAAACCTAACAATAATGGGGAAGAGGGGGACAGGAGGTAGTGTTGACCAGCCTAGGGATAAGGGGACAACAAGTGATTCAAAATCAGTGACAGGGTGGATGGGAGAGGTCCGATAGGGATTGATCAAGAGTAATGCAACAGAAAATACTGAAACCCAAATGGAGGCTGAACGTGATAGTGGGACAAGAGGAAAGTAAAAGGAAATGGAGGAAAAAACGTGGGGGGGATAAAGGGCATTTATAGAGCTCTAAATACAGGCATGTACATAGGTGAATATATATATATATATATATATATATATATATGATGAGGAAATAGATCAATGTGCATATACTTACAGGGTTAGTACCAGGGCGGCAGATGGGCATTGGAACTCCACTCAAGTACTTCCTCAGTACAAAGACATTTTTTTCTATTAAATTGGCATTCCATGATGCTCACCTTCCTGACACTATGATTGAAAACAAATGTGTGCATAAGTAAATGTGGTTAAGAAAGCTGATGGTGCCTGGCTATGAAAAGATATAGCATCTGGGGTCTTAAAATAAACAAGTGGCCATCTAGCTCAGAAGCAACAAAGCCCACATAGAAGGTGCACACCAGCCTGTGCGACCACGAGGTGTTGAAGGGCTCCAGTATCAGGCATCAAAGAACTTAAAATTATGTCATTATAAATGATGGCAAGTTCAGCTTGGGGACCCAAAGTCCATCAATAGGTGAAGCAACATCCCCTTACAAAGGGGTTGCAGGTAGGAGAAGCGCCAATCAAGGTATGATGGAGTAACTACGATGTACAAGGTACAATATGTAACTTTAGTCCTGAAATGCTTCCTCCCACCCACTATCATGATCCCAATTCTACCTAAAAATCCAGCTAGACCAAAGGATGTACACTGGAGTGGAAACATGGGGAATTTGGGATATATGATCCCTTCAGGACCAATGGTAGCAATGGTGGTATTGAGAGGGTGGAGGGATGGTGGAATAGAAAGGGGGAACCAATTGCAGGGATCTACATATAACCTCTCTGGGGTAAGGACAACAGGGAAATGAGTGAAGGGAGACATCAGACAATATATGATATGAAAAAGTAATAACAATTTGTAAATTATTAAGGGTTCATGGGGGAGGGAGAGTGAGAAGGGAGGGGAAATATGGGGAGTTGGTACTGGGGGGTCTAAATGGAGGGAGGGTGTTTTGAGTGATGATGACAGCAAGTGTGCAAATGTGGTCTGCATATAATTGATGTATGTATTGATTGCGATGGGAGCTGTATGAACCCCCAATAAAATCATATTTTTAAAAAAGGAGGGGGAAAGAGGAGCTTATACCGACTCAAGTAGAAAATATTTGGAAGTGAAGATAGCAACATGTACAAATATGCTTGATACAAATGATGTCTTGAATGTTATAAGAGCTGTAAGAACCCCAATAAGGTCATTTTTAAAACCTGAACAATATATAAAATCATAAATAAATGCCTATATAGCATGGGTCTGACATATTCCCACACCAAACCCATTGCTGTTGAGTCGATTCAGACTCAAAGCCCAGTAGGAAGTAGAACTGCTCCACAGACTTCTCTTTATGGAAACAGACTGCTCCCATTCTCTTCCATACTGTGGCTGGTGGAGTCAAACTGGCAACCTTTTCACCAGCAGCTAGGTGGTTGACCACTGCACCGTCTCTACCTATGCCTGTATAAAGTGATTGACTGCCGGGGGAAGAAATAAATTAGAACTTCCAGTTAGAAATTTAAATGCACTCTTCTCAGAAACTGATAAGTCAAGCAGGCAAAAAAATGAGCAGAGATCTAAAAGATTAGGATTCCATAGTTATTCATTGTGAATATGCTCAATAGGCAGGTTCCTTTGATCACACTGAGAGAAATAAGGAAAACTGATTATGTAGCAGGCTCCAAAGAAAGTAAATTTTAAAATCTTCATCCTATGGTTTTTCCCATAGTGGTACAGCAAAATTCTAAAAAAAATACAAAGACCCTCACACACGTAAAGACTAAATACTATGCTATAATTAATCCAGGTGAAAGGATATCATAAAGAATTAATCTGGAAATTCTTAAAGGCGCATGACCTCAAGAAACACTATATGTCAAAATGTGTAGGGTCCAGCTCATGCACTCAACGCTTTATCAAAAACAAGACATTGAAAAAGCAGAAGGAGTTCAGCATTCAACTCGGGTAGCTAGCGACAGAGCGAGCAACACAGCAAGCCCAAGAGAGAAGACTCATCAAGATAATGTCAAGGATGGCGGAAATTAAAAATGAGAAAACAATTAGTCAAGCTAAAGCTGGTTCTGTGAAAGGATTACTAAGATTAGACCTCTGGCAACACTGATCAAGGGAGAAAAGAAATGAACAGACAAGGAAGGTACTAAGTGGAAAAGGGAAATACCATAGATATCAAAGTAAAAGTTTCCATTGTAACAAATGTGATCATCTTCATAAAGCAGGTCCATTTTTATAAAAATATTCCAGGACCACACTTGGCTCAAGAAGAACAATAGCTGTAGCATGGAGTCCCTGGGTGCCATGAACGGTGGGCACGCTCAGCTACTAACCCAAAGACCTGCTTTTCGAATCTACCTAGTTACCTTGCAAGAAAGACCTGGTGAACTACTTCCCAAAATCAGCCTCTGAAACCCTCAAGAGCACAGTTCTAGTCTGACACGGAGGTGTCACTGATGTGGGTCGCCTCGAGCACTTGGTGGCGGTAAGCACTTTTTGTACGTAGCAACTCATTCAATCTCAACAGTTCCATGAGATCAGCTGTATTGCTTCCCTCTCACAGTTGAGGAAATAGAGGCAGAAAGAGAGCATACATTCCCATTGCCAGTGTGTGCAGAGCTAGCCAGGTCAGACCTTGAACGCACTGGCACCAAAATCCACGCTCTTCCTTGCCGTGATTCTGGGCAGTTCCCTCCAGAAAACAGACCAATGAACAAAGTAATTGTTCACCACCACCCAAGCGCTCTCCAGAACAAATCCATTTCACAGGTCAGTTTTTAACCAGACTGTCAAAGAAAGAAACCCTGTCTTATCCAAGACTTTCAAAGCTACCCAGCTCAATTTAGGAAACTACTTAGTCTCTTGATGCCAAAATCTGTTAAAGACAGGAAGTCAGCGGCCCTTTTCAGACATGCTGACTTAATTCAAAGTTCTATCACTGCTTCCAGAATGCAAGGATGAATCAGCACCATGATTTTTCAAGATGCGGCTTTTTCTTTTTTCAAATTCTTGGAAAACTCAGAATGGAAATAGACTTCTTGTGGGGAGTCAATTGCAGGGCCCGTTTGGGAAGGAGCAGGTGCAGGCCACCGATGTCAAATGCATGACAGGTCCTTAGGCTGTGTCCCCGTGGAAACTAGGAGAGGACACAAATGTCCTGTATCACTTGACTGTGGAACATGAATTGTAGATCCTGATTCATTTTGAAGACAAAAATAAGAAGATGCTAGGATGAGAGAGAGAGAGAGAGAGAGGGTGGGAATGAGAGAATAGGTGCATGCGTGTGCACGCACGCATACCCTTGGGGGGTTTGAACAATCTCCATTCACCTGCTAGCCCAAAGGTTGGTGTTTGGAATCCACCAGTGCCACTGCACGTCATCTGTTTCTGTAAAAAGAATCGCCATGAAACCCCTATGGGCATTCTGCTCCATCACACCACTTCAAGGAGAACGTCCCACCCAGCCAGAGAGCTGGGAAAGGTGATGGGCAAGGGGTCACAGAACGTCAGAACTGACTCGGAGTTTGTGTTAGGCAAAGTTCTCTAGAGAAACAAAACCAGAATATATATACAGCGAGAAGGAATATAATAGCTGATTAGTCCACACAGCAGTACAGAGGGCTTAGTTCAACTGACTTTTGTAGAAGTTATTATACTGAAAGCCCTACTACTCATGGAGGGGGCTTTGCCACAAGGTCAAGGAAGCAGACAGCAGAATGGGTCAATAGTAGTCAGTAGCACAGGAGGTTAGTAAAGCAATGCAGGGCAGATAGGATCCACCAGCCTCAAGCTCAAGCAAAGTGTGTACCAGCAACGTGGTGAAGCAAGTCTAGAAGGAGCCTCAAACTCTAGTGACACGATCCATGGATTGGCTTGGCCCACACACAGGTAGGGTAGCACCCAGGTTGAGGCAGGGAACGAGCTAAAACAGCACCACCCTGGTCCCATCCTCAGAGAGCAAGAGGGAGACGGAAGCAGGCCTTGCAGAGTCATTGATCTCATTGCCCTCCAATCAAGCCGTGACCTGATTAAACTCCACCCACACGTTCCTATTAGCCTAGTTGGCATGATAAACCTAACTATCACTGTCACCTCTTGCCAACTTGGCACCTGTACACAATTCTTTGGCCATATATACATTAATATGTATATTATAGGTACATACATAATACATGTGTGTATATGTAATATGTATATCCAGACATTAATGAAATCACACTTATTACACCTAGCATCATATATCTTTCTAGTATAGTGTACATGAACAAAGGAAAGATATTCAACAAGTATGTATAAAGAAAGAATACAATCAAGCTTTGCTTTGGCGGGGCTGAGCCCCGGTGGCGTAGTGGTTGTGCGCGGGACTGCGGCCCACAGGGATGAAGGTTCGATTCCAGCTCCACGGAGCAAAGGCTGGGCCTCCTACTCCCACCACCTGAGGGCAGTGACGCCCCCCCCCCAAAAAAAAAAAACAAGCTTTGCTTTTGCGATTGACCACATGGTTGTAACAGATAAGTAGAACTACCTTCTTCCACTACTCTTTGTGTATTACCTTTGCCCTTGACCAGCACCTTCAGCAGGCTTTGGTTCTTTGCCTAGTGGGGTGACTCAGACCTTCATTCCTGAGGGGTCTGGGTCATTAGACGTCCTGCCAGGATTAGCTTGCTGTGGTTTACTATTTTCTTTAATTGCAGGGTATGACAGTACTAAGAGATGGCCTATGGGATTTGCTGGATTCCAGACATATTCTTCTATACCACTATTTCTATAGCACAAGTCCAATTTCCCCTTGGTAATCAGGATCAATCACACCACTTGGTACAGTGACACCCTTCCTGACCTGTTATTCCAAAGGCATGAGGAGCCCAAACTGGCCAGGGGACATTCTCGGCTGCCTACTCAGTGGGATCCACGCTGTGTTTCTAGGTGGGAGAGTTCCATCCTTCAGGACCAGGACCTCCAGGCCTGAAGTCCATAGAGTTGCTGGGACAGGAAGCAAAAATGCTGCAAGTGTATCACTAGGAGTGATAGTGAGTGGTGTCACACCAGATTCCACCCCTTGGTTCTTGGACCCATGAAGTCACAGCACCATATATTGGTGATGGTTTAGAGTGTATACAGTCTCCTGGAGAACATTGTCCCAGGCTCGCGAGTTGCTGCCACCTAGTTGGCGCTGTAATTGTGTCTTTACGAGGCTAGTCCATCATTTTATCGAGCCAGCTGCTTCGGGATGATGTGAACATGATATGACCAGTGGATTCCAGGACATGGGTCCATTACCGCATTGGATTTGCTATGAAGTGAGTTCCTTAATCTGAAGCAATGCTCTATGGGATGCCATGCTGGTGAGGCATTCTTTAAGTCCACAAATAGTGGTTTTGGCAGAAGCACTGCATACAGGGAAGGCAAATCCATATCCAGAGTAGGTGTCTATTCCAGTTAGAACCAAATGCTGCCCCCTCCATGATGGACGTGGTCCTATGTAATCAATCTGCCACCAGGTTGCCAGTTGACCTCCCCAAGGAATAGTTCCATATCTTGGACTTAACGCTGGTTTCTGCTGTGGCAAATGGGGCACTCAGCAGTGGCGGTAGCCAAGTCGACCTCGTCCACTGACATGGCATCAGTGTTACAATGACCACGTGATGTCTTGCTCTCTGACGTGCTACATGTCTGAAGATGACTTGCTCTTTCCTAGCGTGCTGAGTGGCACAGATGGCTAACGTGCTCATCTGCTGACGGAAACATGAGGGCAGGTCCCCCTGGAGGTGCCTCAGAAGGAAGGCCTGGCTCTCTGCTTCTGGGAAGCTAGCCACTAAAACTCACCTTGAGCACAGTTATACACTGACACACATAAGGTCACCAAGGGTTGAGGTCGAGTCAGTGCAAGTGGTTTTGCTATCTCGCGGGCGTTTCAGAGACATCACCTTACAGCCCATCACGAAGACCTCTCCATGTTAATGCATTTAACCAGGTTAAGGCACCCTCCCCCCTGGGGCCCACCAGCTGCTTCTCCCTTCCTCAGCTACACTATTTGTGGAACCCAGGACAAATTGTCATTTGTCAGCTTGTCGGCTTGTGGTAGCTGGGATGCGAGTCTGCCCCACTTTCAGCAAGAAGCATCTGCTATCTGCATATCATAGATTGTTCGCAAAGATGCCACCTTCTTCTCCATCTAAGCCAGATTCTCGCATTATTCGCTCAGCATACAGATTGGATACGTGTAGCGGGAAGATACAGCTCCTATGCACAGCTTTCCTGACCCCAGACCCTGCAGTTTTCCCTTGTCCTTGCACAGATGCCTTTTGATCCGGGTACAGCTTCCAGCTAAGCACAGTGAAGGGTTGGCAAATTCTGCTCAAGGCTGGCCATAATGTGTCAGGATCCACACAGTCAAATGCCTTTCAGAGTCAATAGAACCATCTTTCTAGGATTCTCTGCTTTCAGCCAAGATTCATCTGATAGCGGCAAGGCTACCCTTGGTCCCACGTCCTTTTCTGAATCCACCCGAACCTCTGGCATCTCCTTGTCCATGTACCGAGACAGCCGTTGCTGGATTATCTTCGGCACAATTTTGCTTGCATGTGACAGTAATGATACAGTTCTTTGATTTGAGCATTCTACTGAGTCACCTTTCTGTGGAATTGATATAAATATGGGTCTCTTCCAGTCAGTTGGCTGGCTTCCTGGCACAGAGAACCGAGTGTTTCCAGTGCTTCCCTAGCATAACGAAACACTTCAATTGGCATTCCATCAACTCCTGGAGTCTCGTTTTTGGATAACACTGCCAGTGCAGCTTGGAATCCTCCCTTCAGTATTCTTGCTTCTTGTCCACATGGTACCTTCTGAAATGGTTGAATGGGGACTAGTTTTTGTTTTTGTATAATGACTGTGGATTGCTTTCACCTTCTTTTGATGTTGCCTGCATCGGTCAACAATTTGCTCACAGAAACTTTCAGTCTTTAAATTTGAGACCTGAGTTTTTTCTTGAGTCCTTTCCGTTTCAGCTTTGCTGTGTGCCCTTTTTGATTTTCTGACTCTAGGTTTTTGCACATTTCATGATGACATTTACTTTCATCTTCTTGAGCTCCTCTTTGAAATTTTTCACTCAGCTCTTTGAAGTCAATTCTTCCATTTGCCTTAGCTACGCCATGATTAAGACCACGTGTGGCGGGGGGGTTCATTTTTAAATCTTTATTGTGAAACGATTGAAGGTTTACAGAGCAGATCGTCAAATCGACACTAAATGCTTCTGTTTCATCTCTTTCTTGTAATCCCATCCAGGTAACATCCTCCATCCCACCTCCTCCCTGGGCTGCCTATCTCTCTTGCTCCTTTCCCCCCTAACCTTTCTGAACTGTGTCCTTGTGTAAATGCTGCCTTCTTGATCCCAGTTGGTCCATCATTCCAAGGTATGCACACCTCGAGGTGTTTCTGTCCCCCAGGAGACTTAGCTATTGCTTGACTGAAAATTGAGTGGAGATGAATTCCATTCCAGACCCTAAGGGTGACCAAAGATCATAGTCTTGAGGGATCCACTAGTCCTTATTCAACCAGAAAGACTCATCTCATTTAGGATCTTGGTATACCAAATTTTTCTTACACTCTATCCCACACACATCCATGCCATCCCCTCACAATTGAGCCAATTCCAACACCTTGTGACATTATATAGGGTCCCGAGACTGAAATAGTTGCAGGATTTACAGCCTCAACTTCATTCCATGGAGAAGCAAGTGAGTTTCAACTACTGGCCATGTGGTTTGCAGTCCAGTGCTTACCCAGCAGCACTCTCAGGACTCCTTTCAAGTCTCTCTAGGACTTCCTAATGCTATTCCTTTCATAGCACTTGGTAGTGGTAGCCAGGCACCATCTAGTTCTTCTGGTTTCAGGGTCCAGGAGACTGACATTCATGTGGTCCATTAGTTCATTAGGCTAATATGGCTTTCCCTTTCAGCATTCATCTTTTCTCCCAGGTGAGGAGAGCCCGATTATTGTACCTTGAAGAGACACTCATGAACTTTTAAGACCTAGTAACTTTTCACCAAAGTAGGATATAGATCATGGTCCTTGTTACTTGTTATGCCAATGGACCTTCATATCCCAGAGACCTCTGACCCAGTGGTTTGTTTCTTCAAGATATTTGGTTATATCAAAGAAGTTTTTGTAACATCTCCCCTCTGTATGCTCCACCAAATTTATGGTATAATTCCAACAAAGGTAAGTAAAACTAATATACAAATAGCTTCTGTCAAACCTATATGTATGTGTGGATATGCTCCCACTCTCCTTTCCACACCCACTCACCCTTTCTGTCTATCCATGTACCTATTCAAAGAACACCATTATTGCAGGATTGTGTAAATAACCATACTTACCTCTTTTGTCTTTAATTCAGACACTCCTCCCAATGTCTTTCTCTGCACCCATAATTTTTGCTGATATCCCTCTTATTATGGATTATCTTCCTCTATGTACAAGTTCTTGAAACCCACTTGCTTGTCTTCCCATTTAGAAGTTCTGTAAACATACTATTCCCTCATTTTACTTTGTATTCTTTTCATTACAAATTGATGTCACAGATTCCCTATTTTACAGCTGGAAGATTTCTCTCACACTGGACACTGCTGCTCCGAGTAGACTTCTGGATGGTGTTGTCATGAATGTTAATCTCAGGTTGTTAGCCACTGTTGTCGATTCTCTGTTCTAAGAGCTCCCCTTAGTATTTATTATGAGATTGGTCTGGTTTTTCCAAAAATCCCTTAATTGCTCTTTACTGGAAATGTCCTCATTTTACCATTGTATTTGAGAGACAATTTTGCTGGGTATATGATTATTGTTTGGCTATTATTTCTTTGGCTAAAGAAAGCTCAAGAAAACTATTATGAAATCTATTTAAACACACACACACACACAATCCCGGAGAATTTCAGGGGGGAAAAAACACTACAAGAAAAACTGACAAAATAAATGTAAAATTAGAGGTCCAGACTATTAATACTAAGAGTTCGGAAGGAGTTTGTACATCAGAAGGGCAAAAAGTAGATTTGAATCAATGAAAGATTAAAGCAGTGAGCTTAAAGATAAAACTCTCAATACTAATCTGCTGTAGGGTCGCCCTGAGGACTGATTTGATGGCAGTGAATTTGGCTGTGTGGTTTTTAGAGGAGCAATCAGGAAAAAGAAAGAAAAAATAGAAGAAAGTCTTAGCTTAATGTGGAACTTAAGTGTGATAGAAATTCCAGAAGGAAGAGCCCCACCAGTGTGTGTATGTGGTGGGGCTTGGGGGAGGCACAGAGAACATTGTCCCAAAGTTCTTGGGAGAAAATTTGCATAACATCGTGAAAAACAAGATGATAAGCATTCAAGAGATGGAATAAGCTCCAAATAAGATAAATTCTCGCCAGCAGAAAATTCACCAAGATATATTATAATCAATCTTTCCCAAGCTAAAGATGAGGAAAGGATCCGGGAACCAACTTGTTGAGTCAAAAGTTACCTACAAAAGGGAACCAATATAACTAAGGTCTCAGCAGAAACCATACAGACAAGAAGGCAATGAGATGACACATAACTTGAAAGAGAAAAATAGCCAAACAAGAATCATACACCCAGCAAAATTGTCTCAAATACCTGCAATCAAATACCTAAGTAGCATTCTTCTGAGTTTCTTTCTTTCTTTCTTTTTTTTTTTTTTTGTGGACATCACTGCCTCTGGTGGTCATGGGCATTACCCAGCGCTGCTCCTGAGAGCCGCCGCTGGATTTGAACTGCCAAGCCCACGGGCCGCAGTCCCACACTCAACCACTTATGCCACTGGGGCTCAGCCCCTGAACTTCTTATTAGATAGTTCCAATGCTTTTCTCTTTTCAGAAAGGTCCTTCACTTCTGTGATTTGATCACTTGTTTTGAGCCACTCTGTCTTGTGTCTTCATGTTAAGGAATTTGCCTGTTGTCTCTGAATATTGTGGTGTTCTAGTATTTGTATTTAATAAATGATTGTATGTTGCTGTGATAGTAGACATTCACCATCTGTTTTCTGGTGAGTGTGATAGAGAATGCAAGAGTATGGGCAGGTCTCTGTTCATTGTTCATGTAACACAGTTGAGGGTGCGTTTGGCTGGTTTGGGGGCTGCTGTCAATTGATGATCAGATGGTACAAAATCAGGTAAAGACCTTTACCCAGTAGGTGGGACTGCAGGAGATAAGGGTGTGGATGGGACAAGAGAAAACCACAAAAACAAACAACAGCATAAAAGAAATTAATTTTTTAAGGTGGAGCGAGTGGGTAAGCAACAGCAAGTTAAAATAATTTAATAACTGTAAAACAGGAAAGGGAAGGAAAGCAAAAGCAAGGGCAGTGGAGAAGGGGACTAAGAAGAGAAGGAGGAGGAGGAAGGGAGGGGAGAGAGGAAATAAAGATAAGAAATAAGTTGGGGAAGCAGAAAAGGAAAGGATATAAACAAAGAAAAGGAAGCAAATGAGAAAACTGCATGAAGTGGAATGGGAAACTTGGCCTTAGGTGCAATTCCTGCTAGCCTAGATATTGTCTGAAGTCAGGACACCTGATCTGAAAGTGGTTTGCTGGCTCAGAGGGTGGCTGAAGTCAGGGGGCTTGTTCATGGATGGAATTCTTTGGGGTTCAGAGGACAGTTGGTGACCAGGCGGCTGGCTGTGAAAGGAGTTCTTGTCCATCCAGGGTCCCAATATTGCATGTTCTTCTGGACTGCTGAGGTAGAGTACACACAGCTCCAGACACAGTAGGGATGCACGAGGAGCCTGATCCAGGACAAGGGCATAGCTCTGAACTCAAGCAAGCAGGGCTTGGGGGAGGAGGCCATTGGTCCCTGCGTGCATGAGGATGATGCAACCATGCTTTGGTCACTAAGAGGATGTGGGGAACAAGGGAGAATTCCACTTTAATTGTTGCCAGTCACTAATATCTTAGACCCTGTCTGTATCAAAAGTTTTTTTTGCAAAAACCAAGATGGCCAGGCCTTATCAGGCCAGCCAATAAGCCATCTATTTACTCTCTCTCTTTTCTGGTTTTGTTCAACTTCTTCTTGTTGTTGTATTTGTATCTGGTGACTTGTATTGAGAAATGGCACACACTGTGGTAGAAGTTGGAATCCCAAAAACAGACTTTGGACTTAGGGTGCAGAGCTTGGCACCTTAGCAGATTCTATTGGAAAATATTCATAAGGGTCAGCAGACAGACCTGGAATTAGTTGTAGACTCTTCTCTCTCTCTCTCTCCATCTTTATAAGAAAGTCAAGATAAACAATGGTACTGATGGTTCTGGGGGACATGGGAGAGGAGGAGGTGGGGAAAACGGAGGGGGGAGTCATCACATTCAGAGACAAGAGAACAATAAGAGCTCTAAAATCAATGGCGAGGAGGACATAGAACACCTGGTGGTGTTTGATCGAGTGTAATGTAGCCAAGACAAATTACTGAGAGCCGAATGAAGGTTGGACCTGGTAGTGGGACAGGAAGGAAGTAAAAGGAAATAGAGGAAAGAATTAGGAGGGGAAAGACATTTACAGAAATATAAATACAGACATATTTATGTAAATATATTAATAAATAACAATAGGGATATTGGTCTGTGTACATATAATTATATGTTAAGTATTAAGGCAGCAAATGGACTTTGGGCCTCTGCTGAAATCCTCCCTCCACACAAGAACACTTTGATCTACTAACCTGGCATTTTGTGATGCTCACCTTCCTGACATGACTGCTGAAGACAAAATGGGCGCATAAGCAAATGTGGTGAAGAAAGCTGATTTTACCCAGTTATCAGAAGATATCATCTAGCTGAGAAGCAGCAACAGCCACATGGATGAAGAACACCAGCCTGTGTGATGTGACCAGGAGATGCCAAAGTGATCAGTGATCAGGAGTTAAGAACTAAAAATCATAACATTGCGTGTTCACCTCTCTAATGTGACTGCTGATGAAAAATGGGAGCATAAAAAATGTGGTAAAGAATGCTGATGGTACCCGGCTATCAAAAGATATAGTGTCTGGGGTCTTAAAGACTTGAAAGTAAACAAGTGGCCATCTAGCGCAGAAGCAACAAAGCCCACGTGGAAGAAGCACACCAGCCTGTGACTACAAGGTGTTGAAGGGATCAGGTGTCAGGCATCATAGAACTGAAAATTGTATTATTATAAGGGAGGGGGAGGACTGAGTGGGGACCCAAAGCCCAGCAATAGGTGAAGCATCATCCCCTCACAGAGGGGTTGCAGGGAGGAGAGGAATCGGTCAGGGTACAGTGTGGCAACAATGACGTATGCAACTTTCCTCTAATTCCCAAATGTTTCCTCCCCCCCCCCCCACTATCATGGTCCCAGTTCTACCTTGCAAACCCGACTAGACCAGAGGATGTACACTGGAGTCAGAAACACGGGGGATTCAGGACAGATGATCCCTTTAGGACCAGTGGTGGGTGTGGTGATACTGGGAGGGAAGAGGGAGGGTGGAGCGGAAGGGGGTAACCAATGACAGGAATCTACATATGATCTCTCTGGAATATGGACAGTAGGGAAGTGGGTGAAGGGACACAGCAGACTGAGTATGATATGAAAATGTAATAACAATGTGTAAATTATTAAGGGTTCATGGGGGAGGGAGAGGGGAGAGGAGAGGAAGGGGAAATATGGGGAGCTGGTACTGGGGGCCTAAGTGGAGGGAGGATGTTTTGGGGGTGATGATGGCAACAGGTGTGCAAATGTGGTATGCATACAATTGATGGTGATCATGATGGGAGTTCTGTGGGCCTCCCGTGGAATGATTTTTTTTAAAGAGGGGGAAAGAGGCGCTTATACCAAGAAAGGGCTCTAGTAGAAAATATTTGTAAGTGAAGATGACAACATGTGTATAAATGTGCTTGATACAGAAGATTGAATGTTATAAGAGCTGAAAGAGGCCCCAATAAAATTATTGGGGGGAAGTGAGATTAAATAAAATGATTTTAAAAAGGAAAAAAAAGAAGATATTACATCTGGGGTCTTGGAGGCTTAAAGTTAAGCAAACAGCCATCTAGCAGGGAAGCAACAAAACCCACATGGAAGAAGCACACCAGCCTGTGTGATCATGAGGTTTGGGACTGAGTATCAAGCATCAGAAGATGCAAAACAAACAATTGATGTGAATGAGGAGGGTCAGAGTGGAGACCCAAAGCCCATCTGTAGACAGTTGGACATCCCATCACAGAGCGGTCACAGCAAGGAGTGAGCCAGGCCAGATGCAGCATAGCACTATGAAATACACAGCATTGCTCTAGTTCTTTACTGCTTTCCCCCCCCTCCCAAATCCGGCTAGACTGGAGCATGTACGTTGGTACAGATAAGAGCTCTCAACACCGGAACAAATCCAAGACAGATAAATCTCACAGGAACAATCATTGTGAAGTAGTGATACCATGAGGAAAGGAGGAAGATGGGGGGGGGGGGGAGAGGAAGAGGGGACCGATTGCAGCGATCATCATAGAACACCATCCCCAGGGGAACAAACAACAGAACTGGGGGTGAAGGGAGACACTAGATAGTGTAAGATAATGAAAATAACAATTATTTACAATTTATCAAGGGTTCAGAAGGGTGGGAGGGTGGGGAAGGGAGCAAAAAAAGAGAGCTGATACCAAGGGCTCAAGTAGAAAGAAAATGCGTTGAAAATCAAGATGGCGACATGTGCACAAGTGTGATGGATACAATTGATGTATGGATTGCTATAAGAGTGGGAAGCGCCTTCAATAAAAGGATTTCTTAAAAAGAAAAACCAGAGGAAAGTGATGCATATGAGTGACAATGTTGGAGAAGAATGTGGAACATACCATGGACTTCCAGGAAAACCAACAAATTCACCCATCCTCTCTCCTCGCAGGTGCCTCATAGTGGGACGATTCATTGGGTGGATATACAAGGGAGTACTAAAAAACAAACAAACAGAATGTTCTGTTGTAATTGTTCAAAACGATATGTTTTTTTAAATTAACAAAACAACCTTATCATCTTTAAAGTACTCTCCATTATGGTTGATACATTTGTCAAATCTGAGATTCCATTCTTGGAGACATTTTTCAAACTCATCTTGATGGCTGACAGCACCTCCCTCATTTTTTCTCTTCACCTCTTGTAAGCCATCAAATCACTGTCTATTCATGTTCCTTTTCTTTCACGGAAACAAAAAGGAGTGACACAGAGTGAGGTCAGGTGAGTCAGGTACATGGGGGCCAGGGGGTAATGCTGTTATTTTGCCAAGAACTGGCGCACTGAAATGCCTATGTGAGCAGGTCCATTGTCATGATGACAAAACCAGTCTGCCACAATCAGTCCTTTTTGGGTGCATTGTCATGTGATCTTTTCAGAACTTCGAAATAGAAAGCTTGATTAACAGTCTGAACTGGTGGAACAAATTCCAAATGCACTTAAAAATCTTTTTATTAAAAGATCATTTCATTGGGAGTTCTTACAGCTCTTATAACAATCCATACATCAAGCATATCTGACATATTTATACATATGTTGCCATCTTTTTTTGGTAAGCATTTACTTTCTATTCAGCTCTTGGTATCAATGCATGTCCCCATCCTGGTGCCCCTGCTGTGATCCCTTGACACATTATAAATTATTATTATTATTTTCATATCTTACACAGACCTCTGTCTCCCTTCCATCGTGGTTTCTGTTGTTTGTCTCACGGTGGGGGTGGGGGTGGTTTTGTGTTGATCACTGTGATCAGTTCCTTCTTCTTCCCCTCTTCTCCCCCTCCCTCCTACCCTCCTAGTATCATTACTCCCATTCCAGTTCCTGAGAGCTTTTATCTGTACCTGTGCACCTGCTTTGTCTAGCTTTCAGTGAGAGGCAGGGCTGGGATCATGATAGTGTGTGGGGGAGAGTGGGAGGAGGGGAGGAAGCCTCAAGGAACCAGAGGAGTAGCGTGTATTTCATCGGTGCTATACTGAGCCCTGGTTGACTCATTCCTTTCTCGTGACCCTTCTGTGAGGGGATGTCCCATTGTCTATGGATAGGTTTTGAATCTCTGCTCTGACCCCCCCAAAATGAGTCTCAACAATATGCTTTTACATGTTTGTTTGTAGGCTTCTGATGACTGTTACCTGATACCGTCGACACCTCATGATCACACAGGTTGACGTGCTTCTTCCATGTGGGCTTTGTAGCTTCTCTGCTTTGGATGACTGCTTGTTTAACTTCAAGCCTTGAAGACCCCAGATGTTATATCTTTTGATAGCTGGGCACCATCAGTTTTCTTTACCACATTCGCTTGTGCACCCATTTGGTCTTCAGTGATTGTGCCCCAAGGTGAGTATCACAGAATGCCAAATTATTAGAACAGAGTGTTCTTGCATTGAGGACATGAGCAGAGACCCAAAGTTCATCCATTACCTCAGTGTATTGCCATATACATATATGTACATAGACCAAGACCTCCATTTTTATGAATTGATGTGTTTACCTGTGTACACACCTATGCTTATACCTTTATCAATAGCTTTGATTCCTAGATTGTTCTTCTGTTTCCTTTTACCTTCCTTCTTCCACCATCACACTCGGCCATCTTCTGCCTCTTGGTAATTCCTTTCAACTCAGCCATTTGGCTAAGATCAAGTGTAGTATCTGTTCTTATAAGTTTAACATCATCTTGATCTATGATTTCATTTGACGAGCTTTTTATGGGCAAGGTGGTGATGGCTTGATTGACGCTTGCTCTCAGGTCATAAGAATAACACTATGCTTGGTCACTTTGGAGTTGTTCTTTCAAAGTGCAGCCGGGTTCCATTCTACACTCAGAACCTGAGGCATACATTTTGAAAAGACCCTTCTCATCTCAAAGCTTTCATTAGAATTCATTGAACTGAAATCCAATGGAGTACAGATAACGTCCCCATCTCTTCACTGGTCCATCAGCAGTCTTTAAGCACAAATACAGAAATTTTGTGGACATTTTTGTCCATTCGGGAAGTCGACAGATGTCCAGAATAAGGTTTTTCATCAATTGAAATTTCACCTTTTTAGAAATGAGAAAACCACATATACACTTGAGTTTTTCCCACAGCGCTTTTCTTGTAAGCTGTGTTCAACATCACCACAGTTTGTGCGGTATTTTCCCAAACAGGAAACCACACGCTGTCCTCTTAAATTGGCCATCACAAAGTCAAGACTCGAGCAGGACGGCATTTACAGAAATTCATTGTGACCAGAGGAAACTTTCCCAGGAGACGTCACTGGGGCCACTAACTCAGAGAGCACTGCTGGATGCTCACCTAGTGGGGAAAATGCGAACTACCAAGCTCCACCCAGCAGAGTTTTTTCCTGGTTTCACTCCCCCCACACCCCCTATGGGTTTCCAAGACCGTAACCATTTATCAGAGTGCAAAGCCCAGTCTTTCTCCAGCAGAGTTGCTGGTGGTTTCCAAACGCCAATCACGTGAGTCACAGCTGAATAGTAAACACTACATCACCAGGGCTCCTTCTGATAGAACCTGGTGGTGATGACTTTCCTGGGCTTTTCCTACCTAATAACCTGGGAGTCTTTTCATGAGATCCCAGAGTGGAAGATCGATGGTCTGAGTTAATGAAATGCATTGGCCAGAGCCCACAGTCCTGTCCTCATTGTTCTAAGCTGGATTGATGGTTTTGCTCAGCCACCAGGCACGACGTCTGAGTCCTTCCTCCTCCCTCACTTTGAAGGGTGCCTGTGACTGGGCCAGAAGTGAGATAGAGGCCTGACAGCTGCTGGGGCTCCTGGGTCCCCTTCTTCTACCCCAAGGACCACTGTCAGATTCTGCCCCTACAAGTTTCAGTCCTTTCACAACCCCGTTAGCGCCTCCTGACCAGCCCAGTCTCAGCAGATGCCCCTGTCTGCAGAGAGCTCCACGCCATGGTCACCTAGCCGCCAGACTCCTGCCCACTCCATCCTTCTCTTTCCCACATAACCTCCTCCCTTCCTCATTCCCATAAAGTCTTTGGGTCGCCCGTCTCACATGTCTCTTCCTCCACTCTCCCCTGGCTGTCATTCCCACTTCCCTTTGTGGGCTTCCTGCTGGAAGTCTCTCCCCCAAGACCACTTGAAACAAAATACCAGGACCAGCTTCTCCTGGACGGGGCCCGGTGAGCAGATTTGGAAGTCTTAGGGTCATTTCTATGATCATCTAGGTTGTGAATGAGCAAGGCAGGAGGCGAGGGGATGCTGGGAAGGGCTTCATGAGTATCATGTGAACAATTCCAGGCAATCTGCATGCCTGGTGCCCTTATAAAGGAGAAGAGACACGGAGACATGGACAGGGGAAAGACAGTCTATAAAATGTCTGTATACCCCAAGAACCCAGGGTGACCAAAATCTGAAAAAGACAAGATTGCATTTTCCTTTAACCCTCAGACATTGATAGGATTGGGGGATGGGGGTGGAGACTGAATGAGAAGAGAAGATTTGGATTCTAGCCTGCAGAACTGTGAAACAATTAAGTTCTATTGTTTCAAACAACCCACTTTATGTTATTTTGTTGCAACAGCACTAGGAAAGTAGTACAAGGTCAAGAGCTAACCACCTCCTGCTGGAGGGAGTTGTAGACAAGAGCTGGGCCCAAACTCGCTACAACCCAGAGAACACCCCCCACTGTGTACCCCTGACCTCGCACTGCTTCCCTTTGACCTGCGGCTTCTAACACTCATTACCACCCTCCACCTCTCCAGGCCAGTGGGACTCCTTTGCCAGTTACAACGATGCTGAACTCATGCCTGCCGCTGGACCTTTGCCCCTGCTGTTTCCCTGTGCCCAGAGCCCTCTTCCACAGAACTCAGGGGGCTGACGCTTAATGATGCAGCTCCCCACCCAGCGTTTCCACCGAACCGCCCCCTCCCACCCCACCCAGCATTTTATCAGAAAGGCTATGCCCAATGCTCTCTGCTCAAGCCTCCCTGCCCTGATTACAGCGCTTGGCTCTCTGGGAAGCAACCTTGCCTGTTTTCATGTGGTTAGTCTTCCGTCTTCCCTCCAAGAGGGCTGGGGCTCCGTATCTTGCTCACTGCTGTTTTCCCAGCACCCAAGGGTCCTGGTCAAGGGTGGCCTGAAAAATGGCACGGGTAGGAAGGATGTGGTCAGGCCAGGCAGAGTTGACAGCTCTGGGGACAGCTCGCCTCAGCTATTGACCCCAGGACATGTTCAGGAATGGGGAATCAGATGAGCTGGGGTGGGTCTCTGAACAGTGTGCATTTGAGGTGGGGGTGGAATGCGAAGGTAGGAGGCAGAAATGTCATCCTTGTGCAGGGCCAAGCACCTCTCAGCCCAGCTGAAACACCCAGTCAGTGTCCTCCAAAGTGGGGGGCAGGGGTGACTCAGGACAGATGCCACACTGGCCTTAAGACTGGAAGCAAGACCGGGCCGAATGATTGTAGCACCTTCTAAGCCCTCTTGAGCCACACTCCATCTGACCCAAAGAGAGGACACCCCAGAGGATACCCTTCTGCCCCATCCTGGGCACAGCCCTGCTTCCTTCCCTCTGCGTGGGGGCAGGACTATGACTTTGAGCATCCCCCATGCTGTTCCAGTCTGGCTGTGGTGTCCAGGGGTCCTGCCACTTGCTGGGAAGGCCATCAGCGTTTGTAAGCTGTGTTCCCTGAGGGGAGGGGCCAGGCTGGCTTCTGCTGCTCTGATGTCCACCGCCCCCACCCCCTCCCCCCACACACCCCAAATGCTGCTCAAACCCCCAGAGTGCTGTGCATGGGAGAGCCTCACCAGGACTGCTCCTGGGGTCCTATACTGCCACTCTACCTACAGGCGGGGCTGTCAAGCTACACTTCTCCCCTTGGGGGCGTTCTCTCTCAGCAAATGGACTGGCCCACACCAGGCCAGGCTCCAGCGGGGCTCCTGCAGTAAACGCCCTTCCAAGAGGCCGCCCAACTGCAGCAACAGGCGGCAGCAGAAGCCTGTGCTGTGGAGGACAGTGGGTTAAGAGCCACCTCCTCCGTGAGCCGCACCCCACGCCCATCAGCTTCAGCGGCCACAGGCGACGCCACAAGCTGCCTTCTTCTGGGCGAAGTGGTTGTGCCAGGCTCCGAGCGGCTGCTCTTCTTTTTACCATTGGGCTCCCCTCGTTGGGGTGTCCTCTCTCAGATAGATCCGGACTGAAGCTGTGGGGCCTCCAGCTGTGACAACCCAGGAAACTTTTGGGAGCCCGGTAGAGCCAGTTCAAGAGCGCCCCTGGGCCGATTCCCTCCCCCAGGGCACACGTGAAAAAGCCCACGCCATTGTCTCCCTCCCGCCCCTGTGTCTTCAGAAGGAAGCGCCACCCTCATGGGCGCTTCTGCCCAGCGTGAGTTTGCTGGGGCGCCTAGTGCTCGGCCTTGCGCACGCCCTCGGGGCCAGGGGTAAGGACAGCCTGGCCAAGCGGAGGGCAATGACCAGCAGCAGGCAGGAGAGCTGGAAGGCGTGGCTAGGGCCCTGCCTGGGGAGAGGGGTGAACAGGGTTCTCAGGGTGCTAAGGCCCCGCAGGAGCCAGGCTCAAGGGGCAGCATCTGAAGCTCCTGGTTGGGCAGTGCAGGCCTGTGGGGTCTGGCCCCGGGGAGGGGAGGGGGGGCGGTGCTGAGGGAAGCAGGCCGCTTGGTCTTCACTCTGCGGTGGGTCGGAGAGCAGAGGCGAGCCAGAGCTAGGCCCTGGCGGGCAGGACCACATGCGGAGGCTCGGCGGCCCCCGGAGGCGCGTGGAAGAGGGCGGCTTAACGGGGAAGGGGTGTGTGTGTGGTGCGGGGCGGGGGGGGGGGGTCGTCGTCTCCCTTCGGCTCCACCCGCGCACCCCTCCCGTGTAGCGGCGCTACCGCATGCGGCCGCGAGGGGTCGCCGCGCTGCTCCAGGGCCGGCCGCCAGGCGCACCGGCTGGCTGTGCCGGGGAGCTGCGCGGGCAGCGGGCGGCGGGCAGCGGGCGGCGGGCAGCGCCCCGGGTCCGCGGCGCCGCGGCTGGCAGCGGGGGAGCGACGCTGCCCATGGGCCGGACCTGGGGTCGGGGCGCGCCGGGAGCCGGTGAGTGGGGCCGGCGGCTCGGGCGTGCCCCTGGCGCGGCGGGCAGGGCGCGGGGCGCACGAGCGCGGCGAGGCGGCGGGGCGCGGTGGGACCGCGAGGTCGGGGCCGGGCGTGCGGGGCAGCGAGCGCGGCGCGGGCACGCGCGGGCCTGACCCGGGGCACAGGTGCGCGCGCGGGTGACAGTGCGCGGGAGCGGCCGGCCGGGCCGGGCCGCGGCGGCGGCGCGAGGGTGCTGTCCGCGGCCGGGCGGCCGCCAGGGCAGGCGGGCTCCGGGCAGGAGGAGCGGCTGCGAGCGCCGCCGGGGCGCGGGAGGGCGGTTCGGCGCGGCCGCGGGGCCCGGGGACGCTGGGCGCGGCAGGGGCGAGGGGGTGGGGGGAAGCACCGGGGAAGGGCACACCCCGGGCCGCCCCTGCGGGAGCGCCGGCTCTGCCGCGCGCCCACCGCCCCCTCCGCGCCGCGCCGCGCCGGGAGGCAGCTTCCTCGAGCCCCCGGGCGGGGTTGGGGGCCGGGAGGGGTGCCCGCCTGGCCGCCAGGCCTCCACGGCGAACCCGGCAAGCCACTCCCCTCTCGGCGCCTCAATTTCCCCGCCTCTGAAATGGGGACAGCCAGGCTCAGCGTGGGGTGGCTGAGAAGAAGGGGCCGGCCTGTGGGCGGACGCCGAGGGTGCTGGGATCGGATCGGAGGGCAGGACATCTG